>CM038111.1:25112906-25236104 GCA_001642375.2 Mentha longifolia | reverse complement strand
TCCCTACGCATCATTTTCCTTTTGTTTCGTCCCCCTGACATCTCCTTCCTTACTCATCGGTTTCAAACGATTCTTCAGTCATTGTATCAGTTTATGATATGAAGAATAGGGGGTGGTCCAAGTCCGAAGTTCTCTCACTCGATTAGTACGATTTTTTCCCTAAGTATCTTTTTCCTTTTTTGTCCGCCTCACATCTCCTGCGTTACTCATTGGTTTCGCACGATTCTTGAGTAGTCGTAACACTTATGAGATATAGAAGAATAGGGGGTGGTCGAAGTCCGGAGTTCTCTCAGTCGATTCGTATGATTTTTTCGCTAGGCATCGTGTTCCTTGTTTCGTCCCCCCTGACATCTCCTTCCTTACTCATCGGTTTCAGCTGATTCTTGAGTGATTGTAACACTTATGAGACATAGAAGAATAGGGGGTGGTCGAAGTCCGAAGTACTGTCAGTCGATTCGTAAGATTTTTTCCCTAGGCATCTTTTTCCTTTTGTTGTCCCCCTCACATCTCTTTCGTTACTCATTGGTTTCGCACGATTCTTGAGTAGTCGTAACACTTATGACATATAGAAGAATAGGGGGTGGTCTAAGTCCGGAGTTCTCTCAGTCGATTCGTATGATTTTTTCCCTAGGCATCATTTTCCTTGTTTCGTCTTCCCTGACATCTCGCATTATTTTCCTTGTTTCGTCCCCCTGACATCTCCTTCTTACTCATCGGTTTCGGCCGATTCTTGAGTGATTGTAACACTTATGAGACATAGAAGAATAGGGGGTGGTCGAAGTCCGAAGTTCTCTCAGTCGATTCGTACGATTTTTCCCTAGGCATCTTTTTCCTTTCTTTGTCCACCTCACATCACCGTCCATACTCATCGGTTTTGCAAGATTCTTGAGTCGTTGTAACTCTTATGAGACATAGAAGAAGAGGGGGTGGTCGAAGTCCGAAGTACTGTTAGTCGATTTGTACGATTTTTTCCCTATACATCGTTTTCCTTGTTTCCTCCCCCTAACACCTCCTTCCTTACTCATCGGCTTTGAATGATTCGTCAGTCGTTGTAACACTTATGAGATATGAAGAATAGGGGGTGATCAAGTCCGAAGTTATCTCAGTCGATTCGTACGATTTTTTTCCCTAGGCATCTTTTTCCTTTTTTTGTCCCATCACATCTCTTTCGTTACTCACTGGTTTCACACGTTTCTTGAGTAGTCGTAACGCTTATGAGATATAGAAGAATAGGGGGTGGTCGAAGTCCGAAGTTCTCTCAGTCGATTCGTACGATTTTTTCCCTAGGCATCTTTTTCCTTTTTTTGTCCCATCACATCTCTTTCGTTACTCACTGGTTTCACACGTTTCTTGAATAGTCGTAACGTTATGAGATATAGAAGAATAGGGGGTGGTCGAAGTCCGGAAGTCTCTCAATCGATTCGTATGATTTTTTTCCTAGGCGTCGTTTTCCTTTTTTCGTCCCCCCTGACATCACCTTCCTTGCTCATCGGTATCGGCCGATTCTTGAGTGATTGTAACACTTATGAGACATAGAAGAATTGGGGGTGGTCGAAGTCCGAAGTACTGTCAGTCGATTCGTACGATTTTTTCCCTAGGCATCTTTTTCATTTTTTTGTCCCCCTCACATCACCTTCCTTACTCATCGGTTTCGCACGATTCTTGAGTCGTGGTAACACTTATGAGATATAGAAGAATAGGGGGTGGTCAAAGTCCGAAGTACTGTCAGTCGATTTGTACGATTTTTTCCCTATAACATCGTTTTCCTTTTTTCCTCCACCAAAAATCTCCTTCCTTACTCATCGGCTTTGAATGATTCGTCAGTCGTTGTAACACTTATGAGATATAAAGAATAGGGGGTGGTCCAAGTCCGAAGTTCTCTCAGTCGATTCGTACGATTTTTTCCCTAGGCATCTTTTTCCTTTCTTTGTCCCCCTCACATCACCTTCCTTACTCATCGGTTTCGCACGATTCTTGAGTCGTTGTAACACTTATGAGACATGGAAGAAGAGGGGGAGGTCGAAGTCTGAAGTACTGTCAGTCGATTAGTACGATTTTTTCCCTAAGCATCATTTTCCTTGTTTCGTCCCCCTGACATCTCCTTCCTTACTCATCGGTATCAAACGATTCTTCAGTCATTGTATTAGTTATGAGATATGAAGAATAGGGGGTGGTCCAAGTCCGAAGTTCTCTCACTCGATTAGTACGATTTTTTCCCTAAGTATCTTTTTCCTTTTTTTGTCCACCTCACATCTCCTGCGTTACTCATTGGTTTCGCACAATTCTTGAGTAGTCGTAACACTTATGAGATATAGATGAATAGGGGGTGGTCGAAGTCCGGAGTTCTCTCAGTCGATTCGTATGATTTTTTCCCTAGGCATCGTTTTCCTTGTTTCGTCCCCCCTGACATCTCCTTCCTTACTCATCGGTTTCGGCCGATTCTTGAGTGATTGTAACACTTATGAGACATAGAAGAATAGGGGGTGGTCGAAGTCCGAAGTTCTCTTTGTCGATTCGTACGATTTTTTCCCTAGGCATCTTTTTCCTTTCTTTGTCCCCCTCACATCACCTTCCTTACTCATCGGTTTCGCACGATTCTTGAGTCGTTGTAACACTTATGAGACATAGAAGAACAGGGGGTGGTCGAAGTCCGAAGTACTGTCAGTCGATGCGTACGATTTTTTCCCTACGCATCATTTTCCTTGTTTCGTCCCCCTGACATCTCCTTCCTTACTCATCGGTATCAAACGATTCATTAGTCATTGTATCAGTTATGAGATATGAAGAATAGGGGGTGGTCCAAGTCCGAAGTTCTCTCACTCGATTAGTACGATTTTTTCCCTAAGTATCTTTAGCCTTTTTTTGTCCACCTCACATCTCCTGCGTTACTCATTGGTTTCGCAAGATTCTAGAGTAGTCGTAACACTTATGACATATAGAAGAATAGGGGGTGGTCTAAGTCCGGAGTTCTCTCAATCGATTCGTATGATTTTTTCCCAAGGCATCGTTTTCCTTGTTTCGTCTTCCCTGACATCTCCTTCCTTAGTTATCGGTTTCGGACGATTCCTGAGTGATTGTAACACTTATGAGAAATAGAATAATAGGGGGTGGTCGAAGTCCGAAGTACTGTCAGTCTATTCGTACGATTTTTCCCTAGGCATCTTTTTCTTTTTTTGTCACCCTCACATCACCTTCCTTACTCATCGGTTTCGCACGATTCTTGAGTCGTGGTAACACTTATGAGATATAGAAGAATAGGGGGTGGTCGAAGTCCGAAGTACTGTCATTCAGTTTTTATGATTTTTTCCCTATACATCGTTTTCCTTGTTTCCTCCCCCTAACATCTCCTTCCTTACTCATCGGCTTTGAATGATTCTTCAGTCGTTGTAACACTTATGAGGTATGAAGAATAGGGGGTGGTCGAAGTCCGAAGTTCTCTCACTCGATTAGTACGATTTTTTCCCTAAGTATCTTTTTCCTTTTTTTGTCCACCTCACATCTCCTGCGTTACTCATTGGTTTCGCACAATTCTTGAGTAGTCGTAACACTTATGAGATATAGATGAATAGGGGGTGGTCGAAGTCCGGAGTTCTCTCAGTCGATTCGTATGATTTTTTCCCTAGGCATCGTTTTCCTTGTTTCGTCCCCCCTGACATCTCCTTACTTACTCATCGGTTTCGGCCGATTCTTGAGTGATTGTAACACTTATGAGACATAGAAGAATAGGGGGTGGTCGAAGTCCGAAGTTCTCTCAGTCGATTCGTACGATTTTTTCCCTAGGCATCGTTTTCCTTTTTTTGTCCCCTTCACATCTCTTTCGTTACTCATTGGTTTCCCACTATTCTTGAGTAGTCGTAACACTTATGACATATAGAAGAATAGGGGGTGGTCTAAGTCCGGAGTTCTCTCAGTCGATTCGTATGATTTTTTCCCTAGGCATCATTTTCCTTGTTTCGTCTTCCCTGACATCTCTTTCCTTACTCATCGGTTTCGGCCGATTCTTGAGTAATTGTAACACTTATAAGACATAGAAGAATAGGGGGTGGTCGAAGTCCGAAGTACTGTTAGTCGATTCGTACGATTTTTTCCCTAGGCATCTTTTTCCTTTCTTTGTCCCCCTCACGTCACCCTCCTTACTCATCGGTTTCGCACGATTCTTGAGTCGTTGTAACACTTATGAGACATAGAAGAACAGGGGGTGGTCGAAGTCCGAAGTACTGTCAGTCGATTCGTACGATTCTTTCCCTACGCATCATTTTCCTTGTTTCGCCCCCCTGACATCTCCTTCCATACTCATCGGTTTCAAACGATTCTTCAGTCATTGTATCAGTTATGAGGTATGAAAAATAGGGGGTGGTCGAAGTCCGAAGTTCTCTCACTCGATTAGTACGATTTTTTCCCTAAGTATCTTTTTCCTTTTTTTGTCCAGCTCACATCTCCTGCGTTACTCATTGGTTTCGCACGATTCTTGCGTAGTCGTAACACTTATGAGATATAGAAGAATAGGGGGTGGTCGAAGTCCGGAGTTCTCTCAGTCGATTCGTATGATTTTTTCCCTAAGCATCGTTTTCCTTGTTTCGTCCCCCCTGACATCTCCTTCCTTACTCATCGGTTTCGGCCGATTCTTGAGTGATTGTAACACTTATGAGACATAGAAGAATAGGGGGTGGTCGAAGGCCGAAGTTCTAACAGTCGATTCGTAAGATTTTTTCCCTAGGCATCTTTTTCATTGTTTCCTCCCCCTAACATCTCCTTCCTTACTCATCGGCTTTGAATGATTCGTCAGTCGTTGTAACACTTATGAGATATATGAAGCATAGGGGGTAGTCCAAGTCCGAAGTTCTCTCAGTCGATTCATACGATTTTTTCCCTAGGCATCTTTTTCCTTTTTTTGTCCCATCACATCTCTTTCGTTACTCACTGGTTTCACACGTTTCTTGAGTAGTCGTAACGCTTATGAGATATAGAAGAATAGGGGGTGGTCGAAGTCCGGAAGTCTCTCAGTCGATTCGTATGATTTTTTTCCTAGGCGTCGTTATCCTTGTTTCGTCCCCCCTGATATCTCCTTCCTGACTCATCGGTATTGGCCATTTCTTGAGTGATTGTAACACTTATGAGACATAGAAGAATAGGGGGTGGTCGAAGTCCGAAGTACTGTCAGTCGATTCGTACGATTTTTTCCCTAGGCGTCTTTTTCGTTTTTTTTGTCCCCCTCACATCACCTTCCTTACTCATCGGTTTCGCACGATTCTTGAGTCGTGGTAACACTTATGAGATATGGAAGAATAGGGGGTGGTCGAAGTCTGAAGTACTGTCAGTCGATTTGTACGATTTTTTCCCTATACATCGTTTTCCTTGTTTCCTCCACCAAACATCTCCTTCCTTACTCATCGGCTTTGAATGATTCGTCAGTCATTGTAACACTTATGAGATATGAAGAATAGGGGGTGGTCCAAGTCCGAAGTTCTCTCAGTCGATTCGTACGATTTTTTCCCTAGGCATCTTTTTCCTTTTTTTATCCCCCTCACATCACTTTCGTTACTCATTGGTTTCACATATTTCTTGAGTAGTCGTAACACTTATGAGATATAGAAGAATAGGGGGTGGTCGAAGTCCGGAGTTCTCTCAGTCGATTCGTATGATTTTTTCCCTAGGCATCGTTTTCCTTGTTTCGTCCCCCCTGACATCTCCTTCCATACTCATCGGTTTCGGCCGATTCTTGAGTGATTGTAACACTTATGAGACATAGAAGAATAGGGGGTGGTCGAAGGCCGAAGTTCTCTCAGTCGATTCGTACGATTTTTTCCCTAGGCATCTTTTTCATTGTTTCCTCCCCCTAACATCTCCTTCCTTACTCATCGGCTTTGAATGATTCGTCAGTCGTTGTAACACTTATGAGATATGAAGAATAGGGGGTAGTCCAAGTCCGAAGTTCTCTCAGTCGATTCGTACGATTTTTTCCCTAGGCATCTTTTTCCTTTTTTTGTCCCATCACATCTCTTTCGTTACTCACTGGTTTCACATGTTTCTTGAGTAGTCGTAACGCCTATGAGATATAGAAGAATAGGGGGTGGTCGAAGTCCGGAAGTCTCTCAGTCGATTCGTATGATTTTTTTCCTAGGCGTCGTTTTCCTTGTTTCGTCCCCCCTGATATCTCCTTCCTGACTCATCGGTATCGGCCGTTTCTTGAGTGATTGTAACACTTATGAGACATAGAAGAATAGGGGGTGGTCGAAGTCCGAAGTACTGTCAGTCGATTCGTACGATTTTTTCCCTAGGCATCTTTTTCGTTTTTTTTGTCCCCCTCACATCACCTTCCTTACTCATCGGTTTCGCACGATTCTTGAGTCGTGGTAACACTTATGAGATATGGAAGAATAGGGGGTGGTCGAAGTCTGAAGTACTGTCAGTCGATTTGTACGATTTTTTCCCTATACATCGTTTTCCTTGTTTCCTCCTCCAAACATCTCCTTCCTTACTCATCGGCTTTGAATGATTCGTCAGTCATTGTAACACTTATGAGATATGAAGAATAGGGGGTGGTCCAAGTCCGAAGTTCTCTCAGTCGATTCGTACGATTTTTTCCCTAGGCATCTTTTTCCTTTTTTTGTCCCCCTCACATCTCTTTCGTTACTCACTGGTTTCACACATTTCTTGAGTAGTCGTAACGCTTATGAGATATAGAAGAATAGGGGGTGGTCGAAGTCCGGAGTTCTCTCAGTCGATTCGTATGATTTTTTCCCTAGGCATTGTTTTCCTTGTTTCGTCCCCCCTGACATCTCCTTCCTCACTCATCAGTTTCGGCCGATTCTTGAGTGATTGTAGCACTTATGAGACATAGAAGAATAGGGGGTGGTCGAAGTCCGAAGTACTGTCAGTCGATTCGTACGATTTTTTCCCTAGGCATCTTTTTCCTTTTTTTGTCCCCCTCACATCACCTTCCTTACTCATCGGTTTCGTACGATTCTTGAGTCGTTGTAACACTTATGAGACATGGAAGAAGAGGGGGTGGTCGAAGTCCGAAGTACTGTCAGTCGATTCGTACGATTTTTTCCCTACGTATCATTTTCCTTGTTTCGTCCCCCTGACATCTCCTTCCTTACTCATCGGTATCAAACGATTCTTCAGTCATTGTATCAGTTATGAGATATGAAGAATAGGGGCTGGTCCAAGTCCGAAGTTCTCTCACTCGATTAGTATGATTTTTTCCCTAAGTATCTTTTTCCTTTTTTTGTCCACCTCACATCTCCTGCGTTACTCATTGGTTTCACACGATTCTTGAGTAGTCGCAACAGTTATGAGATATAGAAGAATAGGGGGTGGTCGAAGTCCGGAGTTCTCTCAGTCGATTCATATGATTTTTTCCCTAGGCATTGTTTTCCTTGTTTCGTCCCCCCTGACATCTCCTTACTTACTCATCGGTTTCGGCCGATTCTTGAGTGATTGTAACACTTATGAGACATAGAAGAATAGGGGGTGGTCGAAGTCCGAAGTTCTCTCAGTCGATTCGTATGATTTTTTCCCTAGGCATCGTTTTCCTTTTTTTGTCCCCCTCACATCTCTTTCGTTACTCATTGGTTTCGCACTATTCTTGAGTAGTCATAGCACTTATGACATATAGAAGAATAGGGGGTGGTCTAAGTCCGGAGTTCTCTCAGTCTATTCGTATGATTTTTTCCCTAGGCATCATTTTCCTTGTTTCGTCCCCCCTGACATCTCCTTCCTTACTCATCGGTTTCAGCTGATTCTTGAGTGATTGTAACACTTATGAGACATATAAGAGTAGGGGGTGGTCGAAGTACGAAGTACTGTCAGTCGATTCGTACGATTTTTTCCCTACGCGTCTTTTTCCTTTTTTTGTACCCCTCACATCTCCCCCCTTACTCATCGGTTTCGCACGATTCTTGAGTCGTGATAATACTTATGAGATATAGAAGAATAAGGGGTGGTCGAAGTCCGAAGTACTATCAGTCGATTTGTACGATTTTTTCCCTATACATCGTTTTCATTATTTCCTGCCCCTAACATCTCCTTCCTTACTCATCGGCTTTGAATGATTCTTCAGTCGTTGTAACACTTATGAGATATGAAGAATAGGGGGTGGTCCAAGTCAGAAGTTCTTTTAGTCGATTCGTACGATTTTTTCCCTAGGCATCTTTTTCCTTTTTTTGTCCCCCTCACATCTCTTTCGTTACTCATTTGTTTCACACGTTTCTTGAGTAGTCGTAATGCTTATGAGATGTAGAAGAATAGCGGGTGGTCGAAGTCCGGAGTTCTCTCAGTCGATTCGTATGATTTTTTCCCTAGGCATCATTTTCCTTGTTTCGTCCCCCCTGACATCTCCTTCCTTACTCATCGGTTTCGGCCGATTTTTGAGTGATTGTAACACTTATGAGACATAGAAGAATAGGGGGTAGTCGAAGTCCAAAGTTCTCTCAGTCGATTCGTATGATTTTTTCCCTAGGCATCTTTTTCCTTTTTTTGTCCCCCTCACATCACCTTCCTTACTCATCGGTTCACACGATTCTTGACTCGTGGTAACACTTATGAGATATAGAAGAATAGGGGGTGGTCAAAGTCTGAAGTACTGTCAGTCGATTCGTACGATTTTTTCCCTAGGCATCTTTTTCCTTTCTTTGTCCCCCTCACATCACCCTCCTTACTCATCGGTTTCGCACGATTCTTGAGTCGTTGTAACACTTATGAGACATAGAAGAACATGGGGTGGTCGAAGTCCGAAGTACTGTCAGTCGATTCGTACGATTTTTTCCCTACGCATCATTTTCCTTGTTTCGTCCCCCTGACATCTCCTTCCTTACTCATCGGTTTCAAACGATTCTTCAGTCATTGTATCAGTTATGAGATATGAAGAATAGGGGGTGGTCCAAGTCCGAAGTTCTCTCACTCGATTAGTACGATTTTTCCCTAAGTATCTGTTTCCTTTTTTTGTCCACCTCACATCTCCTGCGTTACTCATTGGTTTCGCACGATTCTTGAGTAGTCGTAACACTTATGAAACATTACGAACCACCTCACAAGCACCTAAAGTCTAATCCACAAATGATATAGAATCGGCCTAAACCCCCTATACCCCAAGTGATGATCGCCTTAGTCACACGGAGACGATGAATGACACACAACGAGGGATGATTGGCTCGTTGATTCGCCGGATAAACGTTCGTCTTAGACGAACAAAGAGAATAATTGAAATTCTCAAAAGAGAGAGATAAACTCACCAAAATATTTTCATCAAAGTCTTATTTTCGTGCATTACATAAAGGCCATATTTATAGGCTTCAAAAAGTCCTAATTCTATAAGGAAACTAGTTAAAAACTTATCCTAACACATACCAAACCAAATCCTAGTCTAAAAAGGATTAATTTTACCAAAATAATGCTGAAAATAACCCTACCAACTAGAATATTAATAAAATCCGAAAATAATAAAAATATTCAACTAAATAAACAAATAAATAATATCTTCACTCTTTAACCCATATCATCTTCAATCCTTGGCCCATAAAGTGAAATCCACGATCTACGGCCTGCATCAGATACAGAAGAATAGGGGGTGGTCGAAGTCCGGAGTTCTCTCAGTCGATTCGTATGATTTTTTCCCTAGGCATCGTTTTCCTTGTTTCGTCCCCCCTGACATCTCCTTCCTTACTCATCGGTTTCGGCCGATTCTTGAGTAATTGTAACACTTATGAGACATAGAAGAATAGGGGGTGGTCAAAGTTCGAAGCATTGTCAGTCGATTCGTACGATTTTTTCCCTAGGCATCTTTTTCCATTCTTTGTCCCCCTCACATCACCTTCCTTACTCATCGGTTTCGCACGATTCTTGAGTCGTGGTAACACTTATGAGACATAGAAGAATTGGGGGTGGTCGAAGTCCGGAGTTCTCTCAGTCGATTAGTATGATTTTTTCCCTAGGCATCGTTTTCCTTGTTTCGTCCCCCCTGACATCTCCTTCCTCACTCATCAGTTTCGGCCGATTCTTGAGTGATTGTAACACTTATGAGACATAGAAGAATAGGGGGTGGTCGAAGTCCGAAGTACTATCAGTCGATTCGTACGATTTTTTCCCTAGGCATCTTTTTCCTTTTTTTGTCCCCCTCACATCACCTTCCTTACTCATCGGTTTCACACGATTCTTGAGTCGTGGTAACACTTATGAGATATAGACGAATAGGGGGTGGTCGAAGTCCGAAGTACTGTCAGTCGATTTGTACGATTCTTTCCCTATACATCGTTTTCCTTGTTTCCTCCCCCTAACATCTCCTTCCTTACTCATCGGCTTTGAATGATTCTTCAGTCGTTGTAACACTTATGAGATATGAAGAATAGGGGGTGGTTCAAGTCCGAAGTTCTCTCACTCGATTAGTACGATTTTTTCCCTAAGCATCATTTTCCTTTTTTTGTCCACCTTACATCTCCTGCGTTACTCATTGGTTTGCACGATTCTTGAGTAGTCGTAACACTTATGAGATATAGAAGAATAGGGGGTGGTCGAAGTCCGGAGTTCTCTCAGTCGATTCGTATGATTTTTTCCCTAGGCATCGTTTTCCTTGTTTCGTCCCCCCTGACATCTCCTTCCTCACTCATCAGTTTCGGCCGATTCTTGAGTGATTGTAACACTTATGAGACATAGAAGAATAGGGGGTGGTCGAAGTCCGAAGTACTGTCAGTCGATTCGTACGATTTTTTCCCTAGGCATCTGTTTCCTTTTTTTGTCCCCCTCACATCACCTTCCTTACTCATCGGTTTCGCACGATTCTTGAGTCGTGGTAACACTTATGAGATATAGAAGAATAGGGGGTGGTCGAAGTCCGAAGTACTGTCAGTCGATTTGTACGATTTTTTCCCTATACATCGTTTTCCTTGTTTCCTCCCCCTAACATCTCCTTCCATACTCATCGGTTTTGAATGATTCTTCAGTCATTGTAACACTTATGAGATATGAAGAATAGGGGGTGGTCCAAGTCAGAAGTTCTTTCAGTCGATTCGTACGATTTTTTCCCTAGGCATCTTTTTCCTTTTTTTGTCCCCCTCACACCTATCTCGTTACTCATTTGTTTCACACGTTTCTTGAGTAGTCGTAACGCTTATGAGATGTAGAAGAATAGGGGGTGGTCGAAGTCCGGAGTTCTCTCGTATGATTTTTTCCCTAGGCATCATTTTCCTTGTTTCGTCCCCCCTGACATCTCCTTCCTTACTCATCGGTTTCGGCCGATTCTTAAGTGATTGTAAAACTTATGGTCGAAGTCCGAAGTTCTCTCAGTCGATTCGTATGATCTTTTCCCTAGGCATCTTTTTCCATTTTTTGTCCCCCTCACATCACCTTCCTTACTCATCGGTTTCACACGATTCTTGAGTCGTGGTAACACTTATGAGATATAGAAGAATAGGGGGTGGTCGAAGTCCGAAGTACTGTCAGTCGATTTGTACGATTCTTTCCCTATACATCGTTTTCCTTGTTTCCTCCCCCTAACATCTCCTTCCTTACTCATCGGCTTTGAATGATTCTTCAGTCGTTGTAACACTTATGAGATATGAAGAATAGGGGTGGTCCAAGTCCGGAGTTCTCTCAGTCGATTCGTATGATTTTTTCCCTAGGCATCTTTTTCCTTTTTTGTCCCCCTCACATCTCTTTCGTTACTCACTGGTTTCACACGTTTCTTGACTAGTCGTAACGCTTATGAGATATAGAAGAATAGGGGGTGGTCGAAGTCCGGAGTTCTCTCAGTCGATTCGTATGATTTTTTCCCTAGGCATCGTTTTCCTTGTTTCGTCCCCCCTGACATCTCCTTCCTCACTCATCAGTTTCGGCCGATTCTTGAGTGATTGTAACACTTATGAGACATAGAAGAATAGGGGGTGGTCGAAGTCCGAAGTACTGTCAGTCGATTCGTACGATTTTTTCCCTAGGCATCTGTTTCCTTTTTTTGTCCCCCTCACATCACCTTCCTTACTCATCGGTTTCGCACGATTCTTGAGTCGTGGTAACACTTATGAGATATAGAAGAATAGGGGGTGGTCGAAGTCCGAAGTACTGTCAGTCGATTTGTACGATTCTTTCCCTATACATCGTTTTCCTTGTTTCCTCCCCCTAACATCTCCTTCCTTACTCATCGGCTTTGAATGATTCTTCAGTCGTTGTAACACTTATGAGATATGAAGAATAGGGGTGGTCCAAGTCCGGAGTTCTCTCAATCGATTCGTACGATTTTTTCCCTAGGCAACTTTTTCCTTTTTTTGTCCCCCTCACATCTCTTTCGTTACTCACTGGTTTCACACGTTTCTTGAGTAGTCGTAACACTTATGAGATATAGAAGAATAGGGGGTGGTCGAAGTCCGGAGTTCTCTCAGTCGATTCGTATGATTTTTTTCCCTAGGCATCGTTTTCCTTTTATCGTCTTCCCTGACATCTCCTTCCTTACTCATCGGTTTCGGCCGATTCTTGAGGAATTGTAACACTTATGAGACATAGAAGAATAGGGGGTGGTCGAAGTTCGAAGCATTGTCAGTCGATTCGTATGATTTTTTCCCTAGGCATCTTTTTCCTTTCTTTGTCCCCCTCACATCACCTTCCTTACTCATCGGTTTCGCACGATTCTTGAGTCGTTGTAACACTTATGAGACATAGAAGAAGAGGGCGGTGGTCAAAGTCCGAAGTACTGTCAGTCAATTCGTATGATTTTTTCCCCACGCATCATGTTCCTTGTTTCGTCCACCTGACATCTCCTTCCTTACTCATCGATTTCAAACGATTCTTCAGTCATTATAATACTTATGA
Organism: Mentha longifolia; assembly: GCA_001642375.2. Classification (NCBI taxonomy): domain Eukaryota; kingdom Viridiplantae; phylum Streptophyta; class Magnoliopsida; order Lamiales; family Lamiaceae; genus Mentha; species Mentha longifolia. Next base: position 25,223,306 of record CM038111.1, on the reverse strand, counting down.
GATATGAAGAATAGGGGGTGGTTCAAGTCCGAAGTTCTCTCACTCGATTAGTACGATTTTTTCCCTAAGCATCTTTTTCCTTTTTTTGTCCACCTTACATCTCCTGCGTTACTCATTGGTTTTGTACGATTCTTGAGTAGTCGTAACACTTATGAGATATAGAAGAATAGGGTGTGGTCGAAGTCCGGAGTTCTCTCAGTCGATTCGTATGATTTTTTCCCTAGCCATCGTTTTCCTTGTTTCGTCCCCCCTGACATCTCCTTCCTCACTCATCAGTTTCGGCCGATTCTTGAGTGATTGTAACACTTATGAGACATAGAAGAATAGGGGGGTGGTCGAAGTCCGAAGTACTGTCAGTCGATTCGTACGATTTTTTCCCTAGGCATCTTTTTCCTTTTTTTGTCCCCCTCACATCACCTTCCTTACTCATCGGTTTCGCACGATTCTTGAGTCGTGGTAACACTTATGAGATATAGAAGAATAGGGGGTGGTCGAAGTCCGAATTACTGTCAGTCGATTTGTACGATTTTTTCCCTATACATCGTTTTCCTTGTTTCATCCCCCTAACATCTCCTTCCATACTCATCGGCTTTGAATGATTCTTCAGTCGTTGTAACACTTATGAGATATGAAGAATAGGGGGTGGTCCAAGTCAGAAGTTCTTTCAGTCGATTCGTACGATTTTTTCCCTAGGCATCTTTTTTCTTTTTTTGTCCCTCTCACAACTCTTTCGTTACTCATTGGTATCACACGTTTCTTGAGTAGTCGTAACGCTTATGAGATGTAGAAGAATAGGGGGTGGTCGAAGTTCGAAGTTCTCTCAGTCGATTCGTATGATTTTTTCCCTAGGCATCGTTTTCCTTGTTTCGTCCCCCCTGACATCTCCTTCCTTACTCATCGGTTTCGGCCGATTCTTGAGTGATTGTAACACTTATGAGACATAGAAGAATAGGGGGTGGTCGATGTCCGAAGTTTTCTCAGTCGATTCGTACGATTTTTTCCCTAGGCATCTTTTTCCTTTTTTTGTCCCCCTCACATCTCTTACGTTACTCATTGGTTTCGCACGATTCTTGAGTAGTCGTAACACTTATGACATATAGAAGAATAGGGGGTGGTCTAAGTCCGGAGTTCTCTCAGTCGACTCCGTATGATTTTTTCCCTAGGCATCGTTTTCCTTGTTTTGTCCCCCCTGACATCTCCTTCCTTGCTCATCTGTTTCAGCCGATTCTTGAGTAATTGCAACACTTATGAGACATAGAAGAATAGGGGGTGGTCGAAATCCGAAGTACTGTCAGTCGATTCGTATGATTTTTTGCCTAGGCATCTTTTTCCTTTCTTTGTCCCCCTCACATCACCTTCCTTACTCATCGGTTTCGCCCGATTCTTGAGTCGTTGTAACACTTATGAGACATAGAAGAAGAGGGGGTGGTCGAAGTCCGAAGTACTGTCAGTCGATTCGTACGATTTTTTCTCTACGCATCATTTTCTGATGTGTCGGGGTCTAGCATTGATGAATATGGGCTTATATATTTATTTAGTTGTTCATGTTTCATATTTTTATTTGGGTTTAAAAAAAAAGCTTAGTATTTATTTTAATTTAATTGTAGCCCAATTGTCACAACATGTTAGGTGACGAATTGACATTTAATTAAGGAGTCCGAAATTATCAAGCCCAAGCCTTGATAATTTCGAAAACCTAGCTTAGGAAGTAGTCTAGTATTTAAGTTAATTTCCGGAACTATTCATGCAGACAATATTGAATCCGAAATCTAGTTGATCGTTTTGTCTCCATCGTGCTTTGGTTCACGAACTCTTTGTGTTCTTTGTAGAGTTTGATTTTGGCGATTTCAAACTTGAATTCATCGACTCGTTCGTGATATCTCGTAGTATTCGGGTTAGTCGAGCCACGAAGATTGCTCCATAAACGCGTTTCGGATTCACGTAAATCTGGGGTTCGTTTCGGGTAAGATTCACAATTTGTTTCCGTTTAAATTCTGCAATTCGTGTTCTTTTCGTTTCCAGCCATTCATCATCGTTCCTATATCATCAGTAACCATCCCTTTCGTTCCCATAGCCAATCCATCTCAGAAAACCCTTAGATTAATTTCAGATCCGTTTTTGAAACCCTAACTCGTCCTGAAACTGACCACCGAGCCAAATCGAAAACTACTCGTGCGTTTTCGCTGAATTTTGGATATGTTCTTCATAACCCAAAGTTGTAACTCGTGTTAAATTTGAGCTTAATCGGAATTGAATTGCTTAGGTTTCTGTCGACGCCTATTCAGTGTATTTATGGGTAGAAATTCTGGGAATTTGTCATTCGATTTTCATAGTTGTCGTTGGATTGAATCTTTCATAGTTGACGTTGTTCGATCCTTAGCTTCCGAGTATTGTTGATCGTATCATTCTCCTTGTTTCGTCCCCCTGGCATCTCCTTCCTTACTCATAGGTTTCAAACGATTCTTCAGTCATTGTAACACTGATGAGATATAGAAAAATAGGGGGTGGTCCAAGTCCGGAGTTCTCTCACTCGATTAGTACAATTTTTTCGCTAAGCATCTTTTTCCTTTTTTTGTCCACCTCACATCTCTTGCTTTACTCATTGGTTTAACACGTTTCTTCAGTAGTCCTAACGCTTATGAGATATAGAAGAATAGGGGTTGGTCGAAGTCCGGAGTTCTCTCAGTCGATTCGTATGATTTTTTCCCTAGGCATCATTTTCCTTGTTTCGTCCCCCTGACATCTCCTTCCTCACTCATCAGTTTCGGCCGATTCTTGAGTGATTGTAACACTTATGAGACAGAAGAATATGGGGTGGTCTAAGTCCGGAGTTCTCTCAGTCGATTCGTATGATTTTTTCCCTAGGCATCGTTTTCCTTGTTTTGACCCCCCTGACATCTCCTTCCTTACTCATCGGTTTCGGCCAATTCTTGAGTAATTGTAACACTTATGAGACATAGAAAAATAGAGGGTGGTCGAAGTCCGAAGTACTGTCAGTCCATTCGTACGATTTTTTCCTTAGGCATCTTTTTCCTTTCTTTGTCCCCCTCACATCACCTTCCTTACTCATCGGTTTCGCACGATTCTTGAGTCGTTGTAACACTTATGAGACATAGAAGAATAGGGGGTGGTCGAAGTCCGAAGTTCTCTCAGTCGATTCGTACGATTTTTTCCCTAGGCATCGTTTTTCTTTATTTGTCCCCCTCACATCTCTTTCGTTACTCATTGGTTTCGCATGATTCTTGAGTAGTCGTAACACTTATGACATATAGAAGAATAGGGGGTGGTCTAAGTCCGGAGTTCTCTCAGTCGATTCGTATGATTTTTTCCCTAGGCATCGTTTTCCTTGTTTTGACCCCCCTGACATCTCCTTCCTTACTCATCGGTTTCGGCCAATTCTTGAGTAATTGTAACACTTATGAGACATAGAAGAATAGAGGGTGGTCGAAGTCCGAAGTACTGTCAGTCCATTCGTACGATTTTTTCCCTAGGCATCTTTTTCCTTTCTTTGTCCCCCTCACATCACCTTCCGTACTCATCGGTTTCGCACGATTCTTGAGTCGTTGTAACACTTATGAGACATAGAAGAAGAGGAGGTGGTCGAAGTCCGAAGTACTGTCAGTCGATTCGTACGATTTTTTCCCTAGGCATCTTTTTCCATATTTTGTCCCCCTCACATCTCCTCCATTACTCATCGGTTTCGCACGATTATTGAATCGTGGTAACACTTATGAGATATAGAAGAATAGGGGGTGGTCGAAGTCCGAAGTACTGTCAGTCGATTTGTACGATTTTTTCCCTATACATCGTTTTCCTTGTTTCCCCCCCCTAACATCTCCTTCCTCACTCATCGGCTTTGAATGATTCTTCAGTCGTTGTAACACTTATGAGACTTAGAAGAATAGGGGGTGGTCGAAGTCCGAAGTACTGTCACTCGATTCGTACGATTTTTTCCCTAGGCATCTTTTTCCTTTTTTTGTCCCCCTCACATCTCCCTCCTTACTCATCGGTTTCGCATGATTCTTGAGTCGTGGTAACACTTATGAGATATAGAAGAATAGGGGGTGGTCGAAGTCCGAAGTACTGTCAGTCGATTTGTACGATTCTTTCCCTATACATCGTTTTCCTTGTTTCCTCCGCCTAACATCTCCTTCCTTACTCATCGGCATTGAATGATTCTTCAGTCGTTGTAACACTTATGAGATATGAAGAATAGGGGGTGGTCCAAGTCCGGAGTTCTCTCAGTCGATTCGTACGATTTTTTCCCTAGGCATCTTTTTCCTTTTTTTGTCCCCCTCACATCTCTTTCGTTACTCAATGGTTTCACACGTTTCTTGACTAGTCGTAACGCTTATGAGATATAGAAGAATAGGGGGTGGTCGAAGTCCGGAGTTCTCTCAGTCGATTCGTATGATTTTTTCCCTAGGCATCGTTTTCCTTATTTCGTCTTCCCTGACATCTCCTTCCTTACTCATCGGTTTCGGCCGATTCTTGAGTAATTGTAACACTTATGAGACATAGAAGAATAGGGGGTGGTCAAAGTTCGAAGCACTGTCAGTCGATTCGTACGATTTTTTCCCTAGGCATCTGTTTCCTTTTTTTGTCCCCCTCACATCACCTTCCTTACTCATCGGTTTCGCACGATTCTTGAGTCGTGGTAACACTTATGAGATATAGAAGAATAGGGGGTGGTCGAAGTCCGAAGTACTGTCAGTCGATTTGTACGATTTTTTCCCTATACATCGTTTTCCTTGTTTCCTCCCCCTAACATCTCCTTCCATACTCATCGGCTTTGAATTATTCTTCAGTCATTGTAACACTTATGAGATATGAAGAATAGGGGGTGGTCCAAGTCAGAAGTTCTTTCAGTCGATTCGTACGATTTTTTCCCTAGGCATCTTTTTCCTTTTTTGTCCCCCTCACATCTCTCTCGTTACTCATTTGTTTCACACGTTTCTTGAGTAGTCGTAACGCTTATGAGATGTAGAAGAATAGGGGGTGGTCGAAGTCCGGAGTTCTCTCGTATGATTTTTTCCCTAGGCATCATTTTCCTTGTTTCGTCCCCCCTGACATCTCCTTCCTTACTCATCGGTTTCGGCCGATTCTTAAGTGATTGTAACACTTATGGTCGAAGTCCGAAGTTCTCTCAGTCGATTCGTACGATTTTGTCCCTAGGCATCTTTTTCCTTTTTTTGTCCCCCTCACATCACCTTCCTTACTCATCGGTTTCACACGATTCTTGAGTCGTGGTAACACTTATGAGATATAGAAGAATAGGGGGTGGTCGAAGTCCGAAGTACTGTCAGTCGATTTGTACGATTCTTTCCCTATACATCGTTTTCCTTGTTTCCTCCCCCTAACATCTCCTTCCTTACTCATCGGCTTTGAATGATTCTTCAGTCGTTGTAACACTTATGAGATATGAAGAATAGGGGTGGTCCAAGTCCGGAGTTCTCTCAGTCGATTCGTACGATTTTTTCCCTAGGCATCTTTTTCCTTTTTTGTCCCCCTCACATCTCTTTCGTTACTCAATGGTTTCACACGTTTCTTGACTAGTCGTAACGCTTATGAGATATAGAAGAATAGGGGGTGGTCGAAGTCCGGAGTTCTCTCAATCGATTCGTATGATTTTTTCCCTAGGCATCGTTTTCCTTGTTTCGTCCCCCCTGACATCTCCTTCCTCACTCATCAGTTTCGGCCGATTCTTGAGTGATTGTAACACTTATGAGACATAGAAGAATAGGGGGTGGTCGAAGTCCGAAGTACTGTCAGTCGATTCGTACGATTTTTTCCCTAGGCATCTGTTTCCTTTTTTTGTCCCCCTCACATCACCTTCCTTACTCATCGGTTTCGCACGATTCTTGAGTCGTGGTAACACTTATGAGATATAGAAGAATAGGGGGTGGTCGAAGTTCGAAGTACTGTCAGTCGATTTGTACGATTTTTTCCCTATACATCGTTTTCCTTGTTTCCTCCCCCTAACATCTCCTTACATACTCCTCGGCTTTGAATGATTCTTCAGTCATTGTAACACTTATGAGATATGAAGAATAGGGGGTGGTCCAAGTCAGAAGTTCTTTCAGTCGATTCGTACGATTTTTTCCCTAGGCATCTTTTTCCTTTTTTTGTCCCCCTCACACCTCTCTCGTTACTCATTTGTTTCACACGTTTCTTGAGTAGTCGTAACGCTTATGAGATGTAGAAGAATAGGGGGTGGTCGAAGTCCGGAGTTCTCTCGGTCGATTTTTTCCCTAGGCATCATTTTCCTTGTTTCGTCCCCCCTGACATCTCCTTCCTTACTCATCGGTTTCGGCCGATTCTTAAGTGATTGTAACACTTATGGTCGAAGTCCGAAGTTCTCTCAGTCGATTCGTACGATTTTTTTCCTAGGCATCTTTTTCCTTTTTTTGTCCCCCTCACATCACCTTCCGTACTCATCGGTTTCACACGATTCTTGAGTCGTGGTAACACTTATGAGATATAGAAGAATAGGGGGTGGTCGAAGTCCGAAGTACTGTCAGTCGATTTGTACGATTTTTTCCCTATACATCGTTTTCCTTGTTTCCTCCCCCTAACATCTCCTTCCTTACTCATCGGCTTTGAATGATTCTTCAATCGTTGTAACACTTATGAGATATGAAGAATAGGGGTGGTCCAAGTCCGGAGTTCTCTCAGTCGATTCGTACGATTTTTTCCTTAGGCATCTTTTTCCTTTTTTTGTCCCCCTCACATCTCTTTCGTTACTCACTGGTTTCACACGTTTCTTGACTAGTCGTAACGCTTATGAGATATAGAAGAATAGGGGGTGGTCGAAGTCCGGAGTTCTCTCAGTCGATTCGTATGATTTTTTCCCTAGGCATCGTTTTCCTTGTTTCGTCCCCCCTGACATCTCCTTCCTCACTCATCAGTTTCGGCCGATTCTTGAGTGATTGTAACACTTATGAGACATAGAAGAATAGGGGGTGGTCGAAGTCCGAAGTACTGTCAGTCGATTCGTACGATTTTTTCCCTAGGCATCTGTTTCCTTTTTTTGTCCCCCTCACATCACCTTCCTTACTCATCGGTTTCGCACGATTCTTGAGTCGTGGTAACACTTATGAGATATAGAAGAATAGGGGGTGGTCGAAGTCCGAAGTACTGTCAGTCGATTTGTACGATTTTTTCCCTATACATCGTTTTCCTTGTTTCCTCCGCCTAACATCTCCTTCCTTACTCATCGGCTTTGAATGATTCTTCAATCGTTGTAACACTTATGAGATATGAAGAATAGGGGTGGTCCAAGTCCGGAGTTCTCTCAGTCGATTCGTACGATTTTTTCCCTAGGCATCTTTTTCCTTTTTTTGTCCCCCTCACATCTCTCTCGTTACTCATTTGTTTCACACGTTTCTTGAGTAGTCGTAACGCTTATGAGATGTAGAAGAATAGGGGGTGGTCGAAGTCCGGAGTTCTCTCGGTCGATTTTTTCCCTAGGCATCATTTTCCTTGTTTCGTCCCCCCTGACATCTCCTTCCTTACTCATCGGTTTCGGCCGATTCTTAAGTGATTGTAACACTTATGGTCGAAGTCCGAAGTTCTCTCAGTCGATTCGTACGATTTTTTCCCTAGGCATCTTTTTCCTTTTTTTGTCCCCCTCACATCACCGTCCTTACTCATCGGTTTCACACGATTCTTGAGTCGTGCTAACACTTATGAGATATAGAAGAATAGGGGGTGGTCGAAGTCAGAAGTACTGTCAGTCGATTTGTACGATTCTTTCCCTATACATCGTTTTCCTTGTTTCCTCCCCCTAACATCTCCTTCCATACTCATCGGCTTTGAATGATTCTTCAGTCATTGTAACACTTATGAGATATGAAGAATAGGGGGTGGTCCAAGTCAGAAGTTCTTTCAGTCGATTCGTACGATTTTTTCCCTAGGCATCTTTTTCCTTTTTTGTCCCCCTCACACCTCTCTCGTTACTCATTTGTTTCACACGTTTCTTGAGTAGTCGTAACGCTTATGAGATGTAGAAGAATAGGGGGTGGTCGAAGTCCGGAGTTCTCTCGGTCGATTTTTTCCCTAGGCATCATTTTCCTTGTTTCGTCCCCCCTGACATCTCCTTCCTTACTCATCGGTTTCGGCCGATTCTTAAGTGATTGTAACACTTATGGTCGAAGTCCGAAGTTCTCTCAGTCGATTCGTACGATTTTTTCCCTGGGCATCTTTTTCCTTTTTTTGTCCCCCTCACATCACCGTCCTTACTCATCGGTTTCACACGATTCTTGAGTCGTGGTAACACTTATGAGATATAGAAGAATAGGGGGTGGTCGAAGTCAGAAGTACTGTCAGTCGATTTGTACGATTCTTTCCCTATACATCGTTTTCCTTGTTTCCTCCCCCTAACATCTCCTTCCATACTCATCGGCTTTGAATGATTCTTCAGTCATTGTAACACTTATGAGATATGAAGAATAGGGGGTGGTCCAAGTCAGAAGTTCTTTCAGTCGATTCGTACGATTTTTTCCCTAGGCATCTTTTTCCTTTTTTTGTCCCCCTCACACCTCTCTCGTTACTCATTTGTTTCACACGTTTCTTGAGTAGTCGTAACGCTTATGAGATGTAGAAGAATAGGGGGTGGTCGAAGTCCGGAGTTCTCTCGGTCGATTTTTTCCCTAGGCATCATTTTCCTTGTTTCGTCCCCCCTGACATCTCCTTCCTTACTCATCGGTTTCGGCCGATTCTTAAGTGATTGTAACACTTATGGTCGAAGTCCGAAGTTCTCTCAGTCGATTCGTACGATTTTTTCCCTAGGCATCTTTTTCCTTTTTTTGTCCCCCTCACATCACCTTCCTTACTCATCGGTTTCACACGATTCTTGAGTCGTGGTAACACTTATGAGATATAGAAGAATAGGGGGTGGTCGAAGTCCGAAGTACTGTCAGTCGATTTGTACGATTTTTTCCCTATACATCGTTTTCCTTGTTTCCTCCGCCTAACATCTCCTTCCTTACTCATCGGCTTTGAATGATTCTTCAATCGTTGTAACACTTATGAGATATGAAGAATAGGGGTGGTCCAAGTCCGGAGTTCTCTCAGTCGATTCGTACGATTTTTTCCCTAGGCATCTTTTTCCTTTTTTTGTCCCCCTCACATCTCTTTCGTTACTCACTGGTTTCACACGTTTCTTGACTAGTCGTAACGCTTATGAGATATAGAAGAATTGGGGGTGGTCGAAGTCCGGAGTTCTCTCAGTCGATTCGTATGATTTTTTCCCTAGGCATCGCTTTCCTTGTTTCGTCCCCCCTGACATCTCCTTCCTCACTCATCAGTTTCGGCCGATTCTTGAGTGATTGTAACACTTATGAGACATAGAAGAATAGGGGGTGGTCGAAGTCCGAAGTACTGTCAGTCGATTCGTACGATTTTTTCCCTAGGCATCTGTTTCCTTTTTTTGTCCCCCTCACATCACCTTCCTTACTCATCGGTTTCGCACGATTCTTGAGTCGTGGTAACACTTATGAGATATAGAAGAATAGGGGGTGGTCGAAGTCCGAAGTACTGTCAGTCGATTTGTACGATTTTTTCCCTATACATCGTTTTCCTTGTTTCCTCCCCCTAACATCTCCTTCATTACTCATCGGCTTTGAATGATTCTTCAGTCGTTGTAACACTTATGAGATATGAAGAATAGGGGTGGTCCAAGTCCGGAGTTCTCTCAGTCGATTCGTACGATTTTTTCCCTAGGCATCTTTTTCCTTTTTTTGTCCCCCTCACACCTCTCTCGTTACTCATTTGTTTCACACGTTTCTTGAGTAGTCGTAACGCTTATGAGATGTAGAAGAATAGGGGGTGGTCGAAGTCCGGAGTTCTCTCGGTCGATTTTTTCCCTAGGCATCATTTTCCTTGTTTCGTCCCCCCTGACATCTCCTTCCTTACTCATCGGTTTCGGCCGATTCTTAAGTGATTGTAACACTTATGGTCGAAGTCCGAAGTTCTCTCAGTCGATTCGTACGATTATTTCCCTAGGCATCTTTTTCCTTTTTTTGTCCCCCTCACATCACCTTCCTTACTCATCGGTTTCACACGATTCTTGAGTCGTGGTAACACTTATGAGATATAGAAGAATAGGGGGTGGTCGAAGTCCGAAGTACTGTCAGTCGATTTGTACGATTTTTTCCCTATACATCGTTTTCCTTGTTTCCTCCGCCTAACATCTCCTTCCTTACTCATCGGCTTTGAATGATTCTTCAATCGTTGTAACACTTATGAGATATGAAGAATAGGGGTGGTCCAAGTCCGGAGTTCTCTCAGTCGATTCGTACGATTTTTTCCCTAGGCATCTTTTTCCTTTTTTTGTCCCCCTCACATCTCTTTCGTTACTCACTGGTTTCACACGTTTCTTGACTAGTCGTAACGCTTATGAGATATAGAAGAATTGGGGGTGGTCGAAGTCCGGAGTTCTCTCAGTCGATTCGTATGATTTTTTCCCTAGGCATCGTTTTCCTTGTTTCGTCCCCCCTGACATCTCCTTCCTCACTCATCAGTTTCGGCCGATTCTTGAGTGATTGTAACACTTATGAGACATAGAAGAATAGGGGGTGGTCGAAGTCCGAAGTACTGTCAGTCGATTCGTACGATTTTTTCCCTAGGCATCTGTTTCCTTTTTTTGTCCCCCTCACATCACCTTCCTTACTCATCGGTTTCGCACAATTCTTGAGTCGTGGTAACACTTATGAGATATAGAAGAATAGGGGGTGGTCGAAGTCCGAAGTACTGTCAGTCGATTTGTACGATTTTTTCCCTATACATCGTTTTCCTTGTTTCCTCCCCCTAACATCTCCTTCCTTACTCATCGGCTTTGAATGATTCTTCAGTCGTTGTAACACTTATGAGATATGAAGAATAGGGGTGGTCCAAGTCCGGAGTTCTCTCAGTCGATTCGTACGATTTTTTCCCTAGGCATCTTTTTCCTTTTTTTGTCCCCCTCACATCTCTCTCGTTACTCATTTGTTTCACACGTTTCTTGAGTAGTCGTAACGCTTATGAGATGTAGAAGAATAGGGGGTGGTCGAAGTCCGGAGTTCTCTCGGTCGATTTTTTCCCTAGGCATCATTTTCCTTGTTTCGTCCCCCCTGACATCTCCTTCCTTACTCATCGGTTTCGGCCGATTCTTAAGTGATTGTAACACTTATGGTCGAAGTCCGAAGTACTATCAGTCGATTCGTACGATTTTTTCCCTAGGCATCTTTTTCCTTTTTTTGTCCCCCTCACATCACCTTCCTTACTCATCGGTTTAGCACGATTCTTGAGTCGTGGTAACACTTATGAGATATAGAAGAATAGGGGGTGGTCGAAGTCCGAAGTACTGTCAGTCGATTTGTACGATTCTTTCCCTATACATCGTTTTCCTTGTTTCCTCCCCCTAACATCTCCTTCCTTACTCATCGGCTTTGAATGATTCTTCAGTCGTTGTAACACTTATGAGATATGAAGAATAGGGGTGGTCCAAGTCCGGAGTTCTCTCAGTCGATTCGTACGATTTTTTCCCTAGGCATCTTTTTCCTTTTTTTGTCCCCCTCACATCTCTTTCGTTACTCACTGGTTTCACACGTTTCTTGACTAGTCGTAACGCTTATGAGATATAGAAGAATAGGGGGTGGTCGAAGTCCGGAGTTCTCTCAGTCGATTCGTATGATTTTTCCCTAGGCATCGTTTTCCTTGTTTCGTCCCCCCTGACATCTCCTTCCTCACTCATCAGTTTCGGCCGATTCTTGAGTGATTGTAACACTTATGAGACATAGAAGAATAGGGGGTGGTCGAAGTCCGAAGTACTGTCAGTCGATTCGTACGATTTTTTCCCTAGGCATCTGTTTCCTTTTTTTGTCCCCCTCACATCACCTTCCTTACTCATCGGTTTCGCACGATTCTTGAGTCGTGGTAACACTTATGAGATATAGAAGAATAGGGGGTGGTCGAAGTCCGAAGTACTGTCAGTCGATTTGTACGATTTTTTCCCTATACATCGTTTTCCTTGTTTCCTCCCCCTAACATCTCCTTCCATACTCATCGGCTTTGAATGATTCTTCAGTCATTGTAACACTTATGAGATATGAAGAATAGGGGGTGGTCCAAGTCAGAAGTTCTTTCAGTCGATTCGTACGATTTTTTCCCTAGGCATCTTTTTCCTGTTTTTGTCCCCCTCACATCTCTCTCGTTACTCATTTGTTTCACACGTTTCTTGAGTAGTCGTAACGCTTATGAGATGTAGAAGAATAGGGGGTGGTCGAAGTCCGGAGTTCTCTCGTATGATTTTTTCCCTAGGCATCATTTTCCTTGTTTCGTCCCCCCTGACATCTCCTTCCTTACTCATCGGTTTCGGCCGATTTTTAAGTGATTGTAACACTTATGGTCGAAGTCCGAAGTTCTCTCAGTCGATTCGTACGATTTTTTCCCTAGGCATCTTTTTCCTTTTTTTGTCCCCCTCACATCTCTTACGTTACTCATTGGTTTCGCACGATTCTTGAGTAGTCGTAACACTTATGAGATGTAGAAGCATAGGGGGTGGTCGAAGTCCGAAGTACTATCAGTCGATTCGTACGATTTTTTCCCTAGGCATCTTTTTCCTTTTTTGTCCCCCTCACATCACCTTCCTTACTCATCGGTTTCGCACGATTCTTGAGTCGTGGTAACACTTATGAGATATAGAAGAATAGGGGGTGGTCGAAGTCCGAAGTACTGTCAGTCGATTTGTACGATTCTTTCCCTATACATCGTTTTCCTTGTTTCCTCCCCCTAACATCTCCTTCCTTACTCATCGGCTTTGAATGATTCTTCAGTCGTTGTAACACTTATGAGATATGAAGAATAGGGGTGGTCCAAGTCCGGAGTTCTCTCAGTCGATTCGTACGATTTTTTCCCTAGGCATCTTTTTCCTTTTTTTGTCCCCTCACATCTCTTTCGTTACTCACTGGTTTCACACGTTTCTTGACTAGTCGTAACGCTTATGAGATATAGAAGAATAGGGGGTGGTCGAAGTCCGGAGTTCTCTCAGTCGATTCGTATGATTTTTTCCCTAGGCATCGTTTTCCTTGTTTCGTCCCCCCTGACATCTCCTTCCTCACTCATCAGTTTCGGCCGATTCTTGAGTGATTGTAACACTTATGAGACATAGAAGAATAGGGGGTGGTCGAAGTCCGAAGTACTGTCAGTCGATTCGTACGATTTTTTCCCTAGGCATCTGTTTCCTTTTTTTGTCCCGCTCACATCACCTTCCTTACTCATCAGTTTCGCACGATTCTTGAGTCGTGGTAACACTTATGAGATATAGAAGAATAGGAGGTGGTCGAAGTCCGAAGTATTGTCAGTCGATTTGTACGATTTTTTCCCTATACATCGTTTTCCTTGTTTCCTCCCCCTAACATCTCCTTCCATACTCATCGGCTTTGAATGATTCTTCAGTCATTGTAACACTTATGAGATATGAAGAATAGGGGGTGGTCCAAGTCAGAAGTTCTTTCAGTCGATTCGTACGATTTTTTCCCTAGGCATCTTTTTCCTTTTTTTGTCCGCCTCACATCTCTCTCGTTACTCATTTGTTTCACACGTTTCTTGAGTAGTCGTAACGCTTATGAGATGTAGAAGAATAGGGGGAGGTCGAAGTCCGGAGTTCTCTCGTATGATTTTTTCCCTAGGCATCATTTTCCTTGTTTCGCCCCCCCTGACATCTCCTTCCTTACTCATCGGTTTCGGCCGATTCTTAAGTGATTGTAACACTTATGGTCGAAGTCCGAAGTTCTCTCAGTCGATTCGTACGATTTTTTCCCTAGGCATCTTTTTCCTTTTTTGGTCCCCCTCACATCACCTTCCTTACTCATCGGTTTCACACGATCTTGAGTCGTGGTAACACTTATGAGATATAGAAGAATAGGGGGTGGTCGAAGTCTGAAGTACTGTCAGTCGATTTGTACGATTCTTTCCCTATACATCGTTTTCCTTGTTTCCTCCCCCTAACATCTCCTTCCTTACTCATCGGCTTTGAATGATTCTTCAGTCGTTGTAACACTTATGAGATATGAAGAATAGGGGGTGGTTCAAGTCCGAAGTTCTCTCACTCGATTAGTACGATTTTTTCCCTAAGCATCTTTTTCCTTTTTTTGTCCACCTTACATCTCCTGCGTTACTCATTGGTTTTGCACGATTCTTGAGTAGTCGTAACACTTATGAGATATAGAAGAATAGGGGGTGGTCGAAGTCCGGAGTTCTCTCAGTCGATTCATATGATTTTTTCCCTAGGCATCATTTTCCTTGTTTCGTCCCCCCTGACATCTCCTTCCTCACTCATCAGTTTCGGCCGATTCTTGAGTGATTGTAACACTTATGAGACATAGAAGAATAGGGGGTGGTCGAAGTCCAAAGTACTGTCAGTCGATTCGTACGATTTTTTCCCTAGGCATCTGTTTCCTTTTTTTGTCCCCCTCACATCACCTTCCTTACTCATCGGTTTCACACGATTCTTGAGTCGTGGTAACACTTATGAGATATAGAAGAATAGGGGGTGGTCGAGGTCCGAAGTACTGTCAGTCGATTTGTACGATTTTTTCCCTATACATCGTTTTCCTTGTTTCCTCCCCCTAACATCTCCTTCCATACTCATCGGCTTTGAATGATTCTTCAGTCATTGTAACACTTATGAGATATGAAGAATAGGGGGTGGTCCAAGTCAGAAGTTCTTTCAGTCGATTCGTACGATTTTTTCCCTAGGCATCTTTTCCTTTTTTGTCCCCCTCACATCTCTCTCGTTACTCATTTGTTTCACACGTTTCTTGAGTAGTCGTAACGCTTATGAGATGTTGAAGAATAGGGGGTGGTCGAAGTCCGGAGTTCTCTCGTATGATTTTTTCCCTAGGCATCATTTTCCTTGTTTCGTCCCCCCTGACATCTCCTTCCTTACTCATCGGTTTCGGCCGATTCTTAAGTGATTGTAACACTTATGGTCGAAGTCCGAAGTTCTCTCAGTCGATTCGTACGATTTTTTCCCTAGGCATCTTTTTCCTTTTTTGTCCCCCTCACATCACCTTCCTTACTCATCGGTTTCACACGATTCTTGAGTCGTGGTAACACTTATGAGATATAGAAGAATAGGGGGTGGTCGAAGTCCGAAGTACTGTCAGTCGATTTGTACGATTCTTTCCCTATACATCGTTTTCCTTGTTTCCCCCCCTAACATCTCCTTCCTTACTCATCGGCTTTGAATGATTCTTCAGTCGTTGTAACACTTATGAGATATGAAGAATAGGGGTGGTCCAAGTCCGGAGTTCTCTCAGTCGATTCGTACGATTTTTTCCCTAGGCATCTTTTTCCTTTTTTTGTCCCCCTCACATCTCTTTCGTTACTCACTGGTTTCACACGTTTCTTGACTAGTCGTAACGCTTATGAGATATAGAAGAATAGGGGGTGGTCGAAGTCCGGAGTTCTCTCAGTCGATTCGTATGATTTTTTCCCTAGGCATCGTTTTCCTTGTTTCGTCCCCCCTGACATCTCCTTCCTCACTCATCAGTTTCGGCCGATTCTTGAGTGATTGTAACACTTATGAGACATAGAAGAATAGGGGGTGGTCGAAGTCCGAAGTACTGTCAGTCGATTCGTACGATTTTTTCCCTAGGCATCTGTTTCCTTTTTTGTCCCCCTCACATCACCTTCCTTACTCATCGGTTTCGCACGATTCTTGAGTCGTGGTAACACTTATGAGATATAGAAGAATAGGGGGTGGTCGAAGTCCGAAGTACTGTCAGTCGATTTGTACGATTTTTTCCCTATACATCGTTTTCCTTGTTTCCTCCCCCTAACATCTCCTTCCATACTCATCGGCTTTGAATGATTCTTCAGTCATTGTAACACTTATGAGATATGAAGAATAGGGGATGGTCCAAGTCAGAAGTTCTTTCAGTCGATTCGTATGATTTTTTCCCTAGGCATCTTTTTCCTTTTTTGTCCCCCTCACATCTCTCTCGTTACTCATTTGTTTCACACGTTTCTTGAGTAGTCGTAACGCTTATGAGATGTAGAAGAATAGGGGGCGGTCGAAGTCCGGAGTTCTCTCGTATGATTTTTTCCCTAGGCATCATTTTCCTTGTTTCGTCCCCCCTGACATCTCCTTCCTTACTCATCGGTTTCGGCCGATTCTTAAGTGATTGTAACACTTATGGTCGAAGTCCGAAGTTCTCTCAGTCGATTCGTACGATTTTTTCCCTAGGCATCTTTTTCCTTTTTTGTCCCCCTCACATCACCTTCCTTACTCATCGGTTTCACACGATTCTTGAGTCGTGGTAACACTTATGAGATATAGAAGAATAGGGGGTGGTCGAAGTCTGAAGTACTGTCAGTCGATTTGTACGATTCTTTCCCTATACATCGTTTTCCTTGTTTCCTCCTCCCTAACATCTCCTTCCTTACTCATCGGCTTTGAATGATTCTTCAGTCGTTGTAACACTTATGAGATATGAAGAATAGGGGGTGGTTCAAGTCCGAAGTTCTCTCACTCGATTAGTACGATTTTTTCCCTAAGCATCTTTTTCCTTTTTTGTCCACCTTACATCTCCTGCGTTACTCATTGGTTTTGCACGATTCTTGAGTAGTCGTAACACTTATGAGATATAGAAGAATAGGGGGTGGTCGAAGTCCGGAGTTCTCTCAGTCGATTCATATGATTTTTCCCTAGGCATCATTTTCCTTGTTTCGTCCCCCCTGACATCTCCTTCCTCACTCATCAGTTTCGGCCGATTCTTGAGTGATTGTAACACTTATGAGACATAGAAGAATAGGGGGTGGTCGAAGTCCAAAGTACTGTCAGTCGATTCGTACGATTTTTTCCCTAGGCATCTGTTTCCTTTTTTTGTCCCCCTCACATCACCTTCCTTACTCATCGGTTTCACACGATTCTTGAGTCGTGGTAACACTTATGAGATATAAAAGAATAGGGGTGGTCGAGGTCCGAAGTACTGTCAGTCGATTTGTACGATTTTTTCCCTATACATCGTTTTCCTTGTTTCCTCCCCCTAACATCTCCTTCCTTACTCATCGGCTTTGAATGATTCTTCAGTCGTTGTAACACTTATGAGATATGAAGAATAGGGGGTGGTTCAAGTCCGAAGTTCTCTCACTCGATTAGTACGATTTTTTCCCTAAGCATCTTTTTCCTTTTTTTGTCCACCTTACATCTCCTGCGTTACTCATTGGTTTTGCACGATTCTTGAGTAGTCGTAACACTTATGAGATATAGAAGAATAGGGGGTGGTCGAAGTCCGGAGTTCTCTCAGTCGATTCATATGATTTTTTCCCTAGGCATCATTTTCCTTGTTTCGTCCCCCCTGACATCTCCTTCCTCACTCATCAGTTTCGGCCGATTCTTGAGTGATTGTAACACTTATGAGACATAGAAGAATAGGGGGTGGTCGAAGTCCAAAGTACTGTCAGTCGATTCGTACGATTTTTTCCCTAGGCATCTGTTTCCTTTTTTTGTCCCCCTCACATCACCTTCCTTACTCATCGGTTTCACACGATTCTTGAGTCGTGGTAACACTTATGAGATATAGAAGAATAGGGGGTGGTCGAGGTCCGAAGTACTGTCAGTCGATTTGTACGATTTTTTCCCTATACATCGTTTTCCTTGTTTCCTCCCCCTAACATCTCCTTCCATACTCATCGGCTTTGAATGATTCTTCAGTCATTGTAACACTTATGAGATATGAAGAATAGGGGGTGGTCCAAGTCAGAAGTTCTTTCAGTCGATTCGTACGATTTTTCCCTAGGCATCTTTTTCCTTTTTTGTCCCCCTCACATCTCTCTCGTTACTCATTTGTTTCACACGTTTCTTGAGTAGTCGTAACGCTTATGAGATGTTGAAGAATAGGGGGTGGTCGAAGTCCGGAGTTCTCTCGTATGATTTTTTCCCTAGGCATCATTTTCCTTGTTTCGTCCCCCCTGACATCTCCTTCCTTACTCATCGGTTTCGGCCGATTCTTAAGTGATTGTAACACTTATGGTCGAAGTCCGAAGTTCTCTCAGTCGATTCGTACGATTTTTTCCCTAGGCATCTTTTTCCTTTTTTGTCCCCCTCACATCACCTTCCTTACTCATCGGTTTCACACGATTCTTGAGTCGTGGTAACACTTATGAGATATAGAAGAATAGGGGGTGGTCGAAGTCCGAAGTACTGTCAGTCGATTTGTACGATTCTTTCCCTATACATCGTTTTCCTTGTTTCCTCCCCCCTAACATCTCCTTCCTTACTCATCGGCTTTGAATGATTCTTCAGTCGTTGTAACACTTATGAGATATGAAGAATAGGGGTGGTCCAAGTCCGGAGTTCTCTCAGTCGATTCGTACGATTTTTTCCCTAGGCATCTTTTTCCTTTTTTTGTCCCCCTCACATCTCTTTCGTTACTCACTGGTTTCACACGTTTCTTGACTAGTCGTAACGCTTATGAGATATAGAAGAATAGGGGGTGGTCGAAGTCCGGAGTTCTCTCAGTCGATTCGTATGATTTTTTCCCTAGGCATCGTTTTCCTTGTTTCGTCCCCCCTGACATCTCCTTCCTCACTCATCAGTTTCGGCCGATTCTTGAGTGATTGTAACACTTATGAGACATAGAAGAATAGGGGGTGGTCGAAGTCCGAAGTACTGTCAGTCGATTCGTACGATTTTTTCCCTAGGCATCTGTTTCCTTTTTTTGTCCCCCTCACATCACCTTCCTTACTCATCGGTTTCGCACGATTCTTGAGTCGTGGTAACACTTATGAGATATAGAAGAATAGGGGGTGGTCGTAGTCCGAAGTACTGTCAGTCGATTTGTACGATTTTTTCCCTATACATCGTTTTCCTTGTTTCCTCCCCCTAACATCTCCTTCCATACTCATCGGCTTTGAATGATTCTTCAGTCATTGTAACACTTATGAGATATGAAGAATAGGGGATGGTCCAAGTCAGAAGTTCTTTCAGTCGATTCGTATGATTTTTTCCCTAGGCATCTTTTTCCTTTTTTTGTCCCCCTCACATCTCTCTCGTTACTCATTTGTTTCACACGTTTCTTGAGTAGTCGTAACGCTTATGAGATGTAGAAGAATAGGGGGCGGTCGAAGTCCGGAGTTCTCTCGTATGATTTTTTCCCTAGGCATCATTTTCCTTGTTTCGTCCCCCCTGACATCTCCTTCCTTACTCATCGGTTTCGGCCGATTCTTAAGTGATTGTAACACTTATGGTCGAAGTCCGAAGTTCTCTCAGTCGATTCGTACGATTTTTTCCCTAGGCATCTTTTTCCTTTTTTGGTCCCCCTCACATCACCTTCCTTACTCATCGGTTTCACACGATTCTTGAGTCGTGGTAACACTTATGAGATATAGAAGAATAGGGGGTGGTCGAAGTTTGAAGTACTGTCAGTCGATTTGTACGATTCTTTCCCTATACATCGTTTTCCTTGTTTCCTCCCCCTAACATCTCCTTCCTTACTCATCGGCTTTGAATGATTCTTCAGTCGTTGTAACACTTATGAGATATGAAGAATAGGGGGTGGTTCAAGTCCGAAGTTCTCTCACTCGATTAGTACGATTTTTTCCCTAAGCATCTTTTTCCTTTTTTTGTCCACCTTACATCTCCTGCGTTACTCATTGGTTTTGCACGATTCTTGAGTAGTCGTAACACTTATGAGATATAGAAGAATAGGGGGTGGTCGAAGTCCGGAGTTCTCTCAGTCGATTCATATGATTTTTTCCCTAGGCATCATTTTCCTTGTTTCGTCCCCCCTGACATCTCCTTCCTCACTCATCAGTTTCGGCCGATTCTTGAGTGATTGTAACACTTATGAGACATAGAAGAATAGGGGGTGGTCGAAGTCCAAAGTACTGTCAGTCGATTCGTACGATTTTTTCCCTAGGCATCTGTTTCCTTTTTTTGTCCCCCTCACATCACCTTCCTTACTCATCGGTTTCACACGATTCTTGAGTCGTGGTAACACTTATGAGATATAAAAGAATAGGGGGTGGTCGAGGTCCGAAGTACTGTCAGTCGATTTGTACGATTTTTTCCCTATACATCGTTTTCCTTGTTTCCTCCCCCTAACATCTCCTTCCATACTCATCGGCTTTGAATGATTCTTCAGTCATTGTAACACTTATGAGATATGAAGAATAGGGGGTGGTCCAAGTCAGAAGTTCTTTCAGTCGATTCGTACGATTTTTTCCCTAGGCATCTTTTTCCTTTTTTTGTCCCCCTCACATCTCTCTCGTTACTCATTTGTTTCACACGTTTCTTGAGTAGTCGTAACGCTTATGAGATGTTGAAGAATAGGGGGTGGTCGAAGTCCGGAGTTCTCTCGTATGATTTTTTCCCTAGGCATCATTTTCCTTGTTTCGTCCCCCCTGACATCTCCTTCCTTACTCATCGGTTTCGGCCGATTCTTAAGTGATTGTAACACTTATGGTCGAAGTCCGAAGTTCTCTCAGTCGATTCGTACGATTTTTTCCCTAGGCATCTTTTTCCTTTTTTTGTCCCCCTCACATCACCTTCCTTACTCATCGGTTTCACACGATTCTTGAGTCGTGGTAACACTTATGAGATATAGAAGAATAGGGGGTGGTCGAAGTCCGAAGTACTGTCAGTCGATTTGTACGATTCTTTCCCTATACATCATTTTCCTTGTTTCCCCCCCCTAACATCTCCTTCCTTACTCATCGGCTTTGAATGATTCTTCAGTCGTTGTAACACTTATGAGATATGAAGAATAGGGGTGGTCCAAGTCCGGAGTTCTCTCAGTCGATTCGTACGATTTTTTCCCTAGGCATCTTTTTCCTTTTTTTGTCCCCCTCACATCTCTTTCGTTACTCACTGGTTTCACACGTTTCTTGACTAGTCGTAACGCTTATGAGATATAGAAGAATAGGGGGTGGTCGAAGTCCGGAGTTCTCTCAGTCGATTCGTATGATTTTTTCCCTAGGCATCGTTTTCCTTGTTTCGTCCCCCCTGACATCTCCTTCCTCACTCATCAGTTTCGGCCGATTCTTGAGTGATTGTAACACTTATGAGACATAGAAGAATAGGGGGTGGTCGAAGTCCGAAGTACTGTCAGTCGATTCGTACGATTTTTTCCCTAGGCATCTGTTTCCTTTTTTTGTCCCCCTCACATCACCTTCCTTACTCATCGGTTTCGCACGATTCTTGAGTCGTGGTAACACTTATGAGATATAGAAGAATAGGGGGTGGTCGAAGTCCGAAGTACTGTCAGTCGATTTGTACGATTTTTTCCCTATACATCATTTTCCTTGTTTCCCCCCCCTAACATCTCCTTCCTTACTCATCGGCTTTGAATGATTCTTCAGTCGTTGTAACACTTATGAGATATGAAGAATAGGGGTGGTCCAAGTCCGGAGTTCTCTCAGTCGATTCGTACGATTTTTTCCCTAGGCATCTTTTTCCTTTTTTTGTCCCCCTCACATCTCTTTCGTTACTCACTGGTTTCACACGTTTCTTGACTAGTCGTAACGCTTATGAGATATAGAAGAATAGGGGGTGGTCGAAGTCCGGAGTTCTCTCAGTCGATTCGTATGATTTTTTCCCTAGGCATCGTTTTCCTTGTTTCGTCCCCCCTGACATCTCCTTCCTCACTCATCAGTTTCGGCCGATTCTTGAGTGATTGTAACACTTATGAGACATAGAAGAATAGGGGGTGGTCGAAGTCCGAAGTACTGTCAGTCGATTCGTACGATTTTTTCCCTAGGCATCTGTTTCCTTTTTTGTCCCCCTCACATCACCTTCCTTACTCATCGGTTTCGCACGATTCTTGAGTCGTGGTAACACTTATGAGATATAGAAGAATAGGGGGTGGTCGAAGTCCGAAGTACTGTCAGTCGATTTGTACGATTTTTTCCCTATACATCGTTTTCCTTGTTTCCTCCCCCTAACATCTCCTTCCATACTCATCGGCTTTGAATGATTCTTCAGTCATTGTAACACTTATGAGATATGAAGAATAGGGGATGGTCCAAGTCAGAAGTTCTTTCAGTCGATTCGTACGATTTTTTCCCTAGGCATCTTTTTCCTTTTTTTGTCCCCCTCACATCTCTCTCGTTACTCATTGTTTCACACGTTTCTTGAGTAGTCGTAACGCTTATGAGATGTAGAAGAATAGGGGGCGGTCGAAGTCCGGAGTTCTCTCGTATGATTTTTTCCCTAGGCATCATTTTCCTTGTTTCGTCCCCCCTGACATCTCCTTCCTTACTCATCGGTTTCGGCCGATTCTTAAGTGATTGTAACACTTATGGTCGAAGTCCGAAGTTCTCTCAGTCGATTCGTACGATTTTTTCCCTAGGCATCTTTTTCCTTTTTTGGTCCCCCTCACATCACCTTCCTTACTCATCGGTTTCACACGATTCTTGAGTCGTGGTAACACTTATGAGATATAGAAGAATAGGGGGTGGTCGAAGTCTGAAGTACTGTCAGTCGATTTGTACGATTCTTTCCCTATACATCGTTTTCCTTGTTTCCTCCCCCTAACATCTCCTTCCTTACTCATCGGCTTTGAATGATTCTTCAGTCGTTGTAACACTTATGAGATATGAAGAATAGGGGGTGGTTCAAGTCCGAAGTTCTCTCACTCGATTAGTACGATTTTTTCCCTAAGCATCTTTTTCCTTTTTTTGTCCACCTTACATCTCCTGCGTTACTCATTGGTTTTGCACGATTCTTGAGTAGTCGTAACACTTATGAGATATAGAAGAATAGGGGGTGGTCGAAGTCCGGAGTTCTCTCAGTCGATTCATATGATTTTTTCCCTAGGCATCATTTTCCTTGTTTCGTCCCCCCTGACATCTCCTTCCTCACTCATCAGTTTCGGCCGATTCTTGAGTGATTGTAACACTTATGAGACATAGAAGAATAGGGGGTGGTCGAAGTCCAAAGTACTGTCAGTCGATTCGTACGATTTTTTCCCTAGGCATCTGTTTCCTTTTTTTGTCCCCCTCACATCACCTTCCTTACTCATCGGTTTCACACGATTCTTGAGTCGTGGTAACACTTATGAGATATAGAAGAATAGGGGGTGGTCGAGGTCCGAAGTACTGTCAGTCGATTTGTACGATTTTTTCCCTATACATCGTTTTCCTTGTTTCCTCCCCCTAACATCTCCTTCCATACTCATCGGCTTTGAATGATTCTTCAGTCATTGTAACACTTATGAGATATGAAGAATAGGGGTGGTCCAAGTCAGAAGTTCTTTCAGTCGATTCGTACGATTTTTCCCTAGGCATCTTTTTCCTTTTTTGTCCCCCTCACATCTCTCTCGTTACTCATTTGTTTCACACGTTTCTTTTGGAGTAGTCGTAACGCTTATGAGATGTAGAAGAATAGGGGGCGGTCGAAGTCCGGAGTTCTCTCGTATGATTTTTTCCCTAGGCATCATTTTCCTTGTTTCGTCCCCCCTGACATCTCCTTCCTTACTCATCGGTTTCGGCCGATTCTTAAGTGATTGTAACACTTATGGTCGAAGTCCGAAGTTCTCTCAGTCGATTCGTACGATTTTTTCCCTAGGCATCTTTTTCCTTTTTTTGTCCCCCTCACATCTCTTACGTTACTCATTGGTTTCGACGATTCTTGAGTAGTCGTAACACTTATGAGATGTAGAAGAATAGGGGGTGGTCGAAGTCCGAAGTACTCAGTCGATTCGTACGATTTTTTCCCTAGGCATCTTTTTCCTTTTTTTGTCCCCCTCACATCACCTTCCTTACTCATCGGTTTCGCACGATTCTTGAGTCGTGGTAACACTTATGAGATATAGAAGAATAGGGGGTGGTCGAAGTCCGAAGTACTGTCAGTCGATTTGTACGATTCTTTCCCTATACATCGTTTTCCTTGTTTCCTCCCCCTAACATCTCCTTCCTTACTCATCGGCTTTGAATGATTCTTCAGTCGTTGTAACACTTATGAGATATGAAGAATAGGGGTGGCCCCAGTCCGGAATTCTCTCAGTCGATTCGTACGATTTTTTCCCTAGGCATCTTTTTCCTTTTTTGTCCCCCTCACATCTCTTTCGTTACTCACTGGTTTCACACGTTTCTTGACTAGTCGTAACGCTTATGATATATAGAAGAATAGGGGGTGGTCGAAGTCCGGAGTTCTCTCAGTCGATTCGTATGATTTTTTCCCTAGGCATCGTTTTCCTTGTTTCGTCCCCCCTGACATCTCCTTCCTCACTCATCAGTTTCGGCCGATTCTTGAGTGATTGTAACACTTATGAGACATAGAAGAATAGGGGGTGGTCGAAGTCCGAAGTACTGTCAGTCGATTCGTACGATTTTTTCCCTAGGCATCTGTTTCCTTTTTTTGTCCCCCTCACATCACCTTCCTTACTCATCGGTTTCGCACGATTCTTGAGTCGTGGTAACACTTATGAGATATAGAAGAATAGGGGGTGGTCGAAGTCCGAAGTACTGTCAGTCGATTTGTACGATTTTTTCCCTATACATCGTTTTCCTTGTTTCCTCCCCCTAACATCTCCTTCCATACTCATCGGCTTTGAATGATTCTTCAGTCATTGTAACACTTATGAGATATGAAGAATAGGGGGTGGTCCAAGTCAGAAGTTCTTTCAATCGATTCGTACGATTTTTTCCCTAGGCATCTTTTTCCTTTTTTTGTCCCCCTCACATCTCTCTCGTTACTCATTTGTTTCACACGTTTCTTGAGTAGTCGTAACGCTTATGAGATGTAGAAGAATAGGGGGTGGTCGAAGTCCGAGTTCTCTCGTCGATTCGTATGATTTTTCCTAGGCATCGTTTTCCTTGTTTCGTCCCCCCTGACATCTCCTTCCTTACTCATCGGTTTCGGCCGATTCTTGAGTGATTGTAACACTTAGAGACCTGAAGAATAGGGGTGTCGAAGTCCGAAGTACGTCAGTCGATTCGTACGATTTTTTCCCTAGGCATCTTCTTTCCTTTTTTGGTCCCCCTCACATCACCTTCATTACTCATCGGTTTCGCACGATTCTTGAGTAGTTGTAACACTTATGAGATATAGAAGAATAGGGGGTGTCGAAAGTCCGAAGTACTGTCAGTCGATTTGTACGATTTTTTCCCTAGCATCGTTTCCTTGTTTCGTCCCCCCCTGACATCTCCTTCCTTACTCATCGGCTTTGAAGATTCTTCAGTCGTTGTAACACTTATGAGATATGAAGAATAGGGGTGGCCCAAGTCCGAATTCTCTCAGTCGATTCGTACGATTTTTTCCCTAGGCATCTTTTTCCTTTTTTTGTCCCCCTCACATCTCTTTCGTTACTCACTGGTTTCACACGTTTCTTGACTAGTCGTAACGCTTATGAGATATAGAAGAATAGGGGGTGGTCGAAGTCCGGAGTTCTCTCAGTCGATTCGTATGATTTTTTCCCTAGGCATCGTTTTCCTTGTTTCGTCCCCCCTGACATCTCCTTCCTCACTCATCAGTTTCGGCCGATTCTTGAGTGATTGTAACACTTATGAGACATAGAAGAATAGGGGGTGGTCGAAGTCCGAAGTACTGTCAGTCGATTCGTACGATTTTTTCCCTAGGCATCTGTTTCCTTTTTTTGTCCCCCTCACATCACCTTCCTTACTCATCGGTTTCGCACGATTCTTGAGTCGTGGTAACACTTATGAGATATAGAAGAATAGGGGGTGGTCGAAGTCCGAAGTACTGTCAGTCGATTTGTACGATTTTTTCCCTATACATCGTTTTCCTTGTTTCCTCCCCCTAACATCTCCTTCCATACTCATCGGCTTTGAATGATTCTTCAGTCATTGTAACACTTATGAGATATGAAGAATAGGGGATGGTCCAAGTCAGAAGTTCTTTCAGTCGATTCGTACGATTTTTTCCCTAGGCATCTTTTTCCTTTTTTTGTCCCCCTCACATCTCTCTCGTTACTCATTTGTTTCACACGTTTCTTGAGTAGTCGTAACGCTTATGAGATGTAGAAGAATAGGGGGTGGTCGAAGTCCGGAGTTCTCTCGTATGATTTTTTCCCTAGGCATCATTTTCCTTGTTTCGTCCCCCCTGACATCTCCTTCCTTACTCATCGGTTTCGGCCGATTCTTAAGTGATTGTAACACTTATGGTCGAAGTCCGAAGTTCTCTCAGTCGATTCGTACGATTTTTTCCCTATGCATCTTTTTCCTTTTTTGGTCCCCCTCACATCACCTTCCTTACTCATCGGTTTCACACGATTCTTGAGTCGTGGTAACACTTATGAGATATAGAAGAATAGGGGGTGGTCGAAGTCTGAAGTACTGTCAGTCGATTTGTACGATTCTTTCCCTATACATCGTTTTCCTTGTTTCATCCCCCTAACATCTCCTTCCTTACTCATCGGCTTTGAATGATTCTTCAGTCGTTGTAACACTTATGAGATATGAAGAATAGGGGGTGGTTCAAGTCCGAAGTTCTCTCACTCGATTAGTACGATTTTTTCCCTAAGCATCTTTTTCCTTTTTTTGTCCACCTTACATCTCCTGCGTTACTCATTGGTTTTGCACGATTCTTGAGTAGTCGTAACACTTATGAGATATAGAAGAATAGGGGGTGGTCGAAGTCCGGAGTTCTCTCAGTCGATTCATATGATTTTTTCCCTAGGCATCATTTTCCTTGTTTCGTCCCCCCTGACATCTCCTTCCTCACTCATCAGTTTCGGCCGATTCTTGAGTGATTGTAACACTTATGAGACATAGAAGAATAGGGGGTGGTCGAAGTCCAAAGTACTGTCAGTCGATTCGTACGATTTTTTCCCTAGGCATCTGTTTCCTTTTTTTGTCCCCCTCACATCACCTTCCTTACTCATCGGTTTCACACGATTCTTGAGTCGTGGTAACACTTATGAGATATAGAAGAATAGGGGGTGGTCGAGGTCCGAAGTACTGTCAGTCGATTTGTACGATTTTTTCCCTATACATCGTTTTCCTTGTTTCCTCCCCCTAACATCTCCTTCCATACTCATCGGCTTTGAATGATTCTTCAGTCATTGTAACACTTATGAGATATGAAGAATAGGGGGTGGTCCAAGTCAGAAGTTCTTTCAGTCGATTCGTACGATTTTTTCCCTAGGCATCTTTTTCCTTTTTTTGTCCCCCTCACATCTCTCTCGTTACTCATTTGTTTCACACGTTTCTTGAGTAGTCGTAACGCTTATGAGATGTAGAAGAATAGGGGGCGGTCGAAGTCCGGAGTTCTCTCGTATGATTTTTTCCCTAGGCATCATTTTCCTTGTTTCGTCCCCCCTGACATCTCCTTCCTTACTCATCGGTTTCGGCCGATTCTTAAGTGATTGTAACACTTATGGTCGAAGTCCGAAGTTCTCTCAGTCGATTCGTACGATTTTTTCCCTAGGCATCTTTTTCCTTTTTTTGTCCCCCTCACATCTCTTACGTTACTCATTGGTTTCGTACGATTCTTGAGTAGTCGTAACACTTATGAGATGTAGAAGAATAGGGGGTGGTCGAAGTCCGAAGTACTATCAGTCGATTCGTACGATTTTTTCCCTAGGCATCTTTTTCCTTTTTTTGTCCCCCTCACATCACCTTCCTTACTCATCGGTTTCGCACGATTCTTGAGTCGTGGTAACACTTATGAGATATAGAAGAATAGGGGGTGGTCGAAGTCCGAAGTACTGTCAGTCGATTTGTACGATTCTTTCCCTATACATCGTTTTCCTTGTTTCCTCCCCCTAACATCTCCTTCCTTACTCATCGGCTTTGAATGATTCTTCAGTCGTTGTAACACTTATGAGATATGAAGAATAGGGGTGGCCCCAGTCCGGAATTCTCTCAGTCGATTCGTACGATTTTTTCCCTAGGCATCTTTTTCCTTTTTTTGTCCCCCTCACATCTCTTTCGTTACTCACTGGTTTCACACGTTCTTGACTAGTCGTAACGCTTATGATATATAGAAGAATAGGGGGTGGTCGTAGTCCGGAGTTCTCTCAGTCGATTCGTATGATTTTTTCCCTAGGCATCATTTTCCTTGTTTCGTCCCCCCTGACATCTCCTTCCTCACTCATCAGTTTCGGCCGATTCTTGAGTGATTGTAACACTTATGAGACATAGAAGAATAGGGGGTGGTCGAAGTCCGAAGTACTGTCAGTCGATTCGTACGATTTTTTCCCTAGGCATCTGTTTCCTTTTTTTGTCCCCCTCACATCACCTTCCTTACTCATCGGTTTCGCACGATTCTTGAGTCGTGGTAACACTTATGAGATATAGAAGAATAGGGGGTGGTCGAGGTCCGAAGTACTGTCAGTCGATTTGTACGATTTTTTCCCTATACATCGTTTTCCTTGTTTCCTCCCCCTAACATCTCCTTCCATACTCATCGGCTTTGAATGATTCTTCAGTCATTGTAACACTTATGAGATATGAAGAATAGGGGGTGGTCCAAGTCAGAAGTTCTTTCAGTCGATTCGTACGATTTTTTCCCTAGGCATCTTTTTCCTTTTTTTGTCCCCCTCACATCTCTCTCGTTACTCATTTGTTTCACACGTTTCTTGAGTAGTCGTAACGCTTATGAGATGTAGAAGAATAGGGGGCGGTCGAAGTCCGGAGTTCTCTCGTATGATTTTTTCCCTAGGCATCATTTTCCTTGTTTCGTCCCCCCTGACATCTCCTTCCTTACTCATCGGTTTCGGCCGATTCTTAAGTGATTGTAACACTTATGGTCGAAGTCCGAAGTTCTCTCAGTCGATTCGTACGATTTTTTCCCTAGGCATCTTTTTCCTTTTTTTGTCCCCCTCACATCTCTTACGTTACTCATTGGTTTCGTACGATTCTTGAGTAGTCGTAACACTTATGAGATGTAGAAGAATAGGGGGTGGTCGAAGTCCGAAGTACTATCAGTCGATTCGTACGATTTTTTCCCTAGGCATCTTTTTCCTTTTTTTGTCCCCCTCACATCACCTTCCTTACTCATCGGTTTCGCACGATTCTTGAGTCGTGGTAACACTTATGAGATATAGAAGAATAGGGGGTGGTCGAAGTCCGAAGTACTGTCAGTCGATTTGTACGATTCTTTCCCTATACATCGTTTTCCTTGTTTCCTCCCCCTAACATCTCCTTCCTTACTCATCGGCTTTGAATGATTCTTCAGTCGTTGTAACACTTATGAGATATGAAGAATAGGGGTGGCCCCAGTCCGGAATTCTCTCAGTCGATTCGTACGATTTTTTCCCTAGGCATCTTTTTCCTTTTTTGTCCCCCTCACATCTCTTTCGTTACTCACTGGTTTCACACGTTTCTTGACTAGTCGTAACGCTTATGATATATAGAAGAATAGGGGGTGGTCGAAGTCCGGAGTTCTCTCAGTCGATTCGTATGATTTTTTCCCTAGGCACGTTTTCCTTGTTTCGTCCCCCCTGACATCTCCTTCCTCACTCATCAGTTTCGGCCGATTCTTGAGTGATTGTAACACTTATGAGACATAGAAGAATAGGGGGTGGTCGAAGTCCGAAGTACTGTCAGTCGATTCGTACGATTTTTTCCCTAGGCATCTGTTTCCTTTTTTTGTCCCCCTCACATCACCTTCCTTACTCATCGGTTTCGCACGATTCTTGAGTCGTGGTAACACTTATGAGATATAGAAGAATAGGGGGTGGTCGAAGTCCGAAGTACTGTCAGTCGATTTGTACGATTTTTTCCCTATACATCGTTTTCCTTGTTTCCTCCCCCTAACATCTCCTTCCATACTCATCGGCTTTGAATGATTCTTCAGTCATTGTAACACTTATGAGATATGAAGAATAGGGGGTGGTCCAAGTCAGAAGTTCTTTCAATCGATTCGTACGATTTTTTCCCTAGGCATCTTTTTCCTTTTTTTGTCCCCCTCACATCACCTTCCTTACTCATCGGTTTCACACGATTCTTGAGTCGTGGTAACAATTATGAGATATAGAAGAATAGGGGGTGGTCGAAGTCCGAAGTACTGTCAGTCGATTTGTACGATTCTTTCCCTATACATCGTTTTCCTTGTTTCCCCCCCCTAACATCTCCTTCCTTACTCATCGGCTTTGAATGATTCTTCAGTCGTTGTAACACTTATGAGATATGAAGAATAGGGGTGGTCCAAGTCCGGAGTTCTCTCAGTCGATTCGTACGATTTTTTCCCTAGGCATCTTTTTCCTTTTTTTGTCCCCCTCACATCTCTTTCGTTACTCACTGGTTTCACACGTTTCTTGACTAGTCGTAACACTTATGAGATATAGAAGAATAGGGGGTGGTCGAAGTCCGGAGTTCTCTCAGTCGATTCGTATGATTTTTTCCCTAGGCATCGTTTTCCTTGTTTCGTCCCCCCTGACATCTCCTTCCTCACTCATCAGTTTCGGCCGATTCTTGAGTGATTGTAACACTTATGAGACATAGAAGAATAGGGGGTGGTCGAAGTCCGAAGTACTGTCAGTCGATTCGTACGATTTTTTCCCTAGGCATCTGTTTCCTTTTTTTGTCCCCCTCACATCACCTTCCTTACTCATCGGTTTCGCACGATTCTTGAGTCGTGGTAACACTTATGAGATATAGAAGAATAGGGGGTGGTCGAAGTCCGAAGTACTGTCAGTCGATTTGTACGATTTTTTCCCTATACATCGTTTTCCTTGTTTCCTCCCCCTAACATCTCCTTCCATACTCATCGGCTTTGAATGATTCTTCAGTCATTGTAACACTTATGAGATATGAAGAATAGGGGATGGTCCAAGTCAGAAGTTCTTTCAGTCGATTCGTACGATTTTTTCCCTAGGCATCTTTTTCCTTTTTTTGTCCCCCTCACATCTCTCTCGTTACTCATTTGTTTCACACGTTTCTTGAGTAGTCGTAACGCTTATGAGATGTAGAAGAATAGGGGGCGGTCGAAGTCCGGAGTTCTCTCGTATGATTTTTTCCCTAGGCATCATTTTCCTTGTTTCGTCCCCCCTGACATCTCCTTCCTTACTCATCGGTTTCGGCCGATTCTTAAGTGATTGTAACACTTATGGTCGAAGTCCGAAGTTCTCTCAGTCGATTCGTACGATTTTTTCCCTAGGCATCTTTTTCCTTTTTTTGTCCCCCTCACATCACCTTCCTTACTCATCGGTTTCACACGATTCTTGAGTCGTGGTAACACTTATGAGATATAGAAGAATAGGGGGTGGTCGAAGTCTGATGCAGGCCGTAGATCGTGGATTTCACTTTATGGGCCAAGGATTGAAGATGATATGGGCTAAAGAGTGAAGATATTATTTATTAGTTTATTTAGTTGAATATTTTTATTATTTTCGGATTTTATTAATATTCTAGTTGGTAGGGTTATTTTCAGCATTATTTTGGTAATTTTATTCCTTTTTAAACTAGGATTTGGTTTGGTATATTATAGGATAGGTTTTTAACTAGTTTCCTTATAGAATTAGGACTTTTTGAAGCCTATAAATATGGCCTTTATGTAATGAACGAAAATCAACATTGATCATTAATAATATTGTGAGTTTTATTCTCTCTTGAGAGTTCTTCGAATTCCTCTTGATTTTTCCAAGACGAATTCTTTACCCGGCGAATCAACGAGTTCATCATCCCTCGTTGTGTGTCATTCAGCGTCCCTGTGTGGCTTGGCGACCGTCTCTTTGGGATATAGAGGTTTCGGCTTATCTATATTACTTAGGGGGTTTAGTTCGTAGACGTATTGGGACTTCCATTAGTTCGATTCAGTCTTCCGCGTGCGTAAGTTATACGGATCTGCGAAGGTTCGTATCATTTGGCACCAGAGCCAGGTCGTCTTCCGGGCGTTCAGGTTTTAGTATCTATTCCTTTGTTTATTTTCGTTCGTGTCTTTTGTCCAGTTTTCGTTGTGAGTCGAATTGAGTCTCGTCAATTTTGTTGCTTTCTTCGTTCGTGTCGTATATCTGAGTCTCGTTAATTTTATTGCGTTCATTCGTTGAGTCGAATTCACATTAAAAAAAAAAAAAAAAAGCAATCGTGTATCTAGATTCGTTTGCTCGTTCTTCTGCTGCGTTCGTCGTGATTAATTGAGTCGTCTTTTATTTTTTTCATCATTAGCGTAAAAAAATAATAATAATAAAAAGAAAGTCCCCGGTCTGTTTGGTATTTAGTATTCGTGATATACATTGGTTGATTAATCTGATTAATATTGGTTAATTAGTCTTCGTTGCTATTGTAGGGTTCAGCGTTTTATTAAAAAAAAAAAAAATCATCAAATTTCGTCTTTGATTGTGGGGTTTGTTGACTTCATTAGAATACGTGTCAATCATATAGGTCTATTGTGAGTTGGTTGTCGCAAGTTTGGGTGGGTTAGGTTCGTATTAAGATCTCATTAATACATTTTGTCTTATTAGATTCATTCTAGAGTTAGGAAACGTAATAGTGTATGATCCTTTTTTATTTGTACTTTGATTGTTCGTAATTTGCGTCCATAAGCGGGTTTCGAACACAGGGTCTGATTCTTGTTTCTTTTTCGTCCGGACTTTGTGTTTCTCGTAATTAACAACTTAGATTAAATTCTGAAATTTCCTTTGTCAAGTTTAGTATTCCAAGTTTCTTGAGTCGTCTAGAGTTTTAGGATCAATTTCTGAGCAGCCTCGTGTTTGTTGATTCGTCAATTGGAGTTATTTGATTTCAGTTTTTGAGAGAGATTTGAGTGGTAAAAGGCAAGAGAGTGTGAGACTAAAAGAGGGTAAAAGCCATATATCATTGAGTGATACACGAGTGCTGAGTGTTTTCTCTTTGAGCGATACATGAGTGCTTGTGAGGTGGTGAGGATCTTTTTTAGCTAACATTTTCGTTTTTGTGAAAAAAAAAAAAAGGAAAAATTGTTTTGCAGGTATGTCGGTGTTCGGAGGTAGAGGAAGTCGAGAAAATAACCGGTGGAATCATTTTGAGTCGGAATATGATGGGTATGGAGAGGATTGGGAGAATGGAGATGAAGAGGACTGCTGGTATAGAGGTCTAAGAAGAAGACAAGATAATAATCTGGGAAACATCAAGATGAACATTCCTTCATTCCAAGGGAGGAACGATCCAGAAGCTTATCTTGAATGGGAAAGGAAGGTGGAGTTGATGTTTGATTATCAAGATTACTCCGAGTTGAAGAAGGTGAAGTTAGCAGCCACTACGTTCTCAGGCTATGCTCTACCTTGGTGGAATCAGTTTGTGAAGAGTAGAAGAAGGTACGGAGAGCAACCTATTCAGAGTTGGAAAGAGATGAAGGCAGTGATGAGGAAGCGCTATGCGCCTTCACATTACTATCCTGCGATTCAGACCGATTGGAGGCAACCTCAAGCTGCTAATGTTTCATATTCAAAGAGAAGTTGTTGGGAGGAAGAAGAGCAGCCGAAGGTGTATACACGTGCATATGTGAAGCCAAGGTCAGAATGTACGAGTTTCTCTAAACCAATTCGTGATCGTGGTGGAGTTGTGACCAAAGATGAGATAGAAGATTCAAAACTGAAGATCTTGGAAATCTTGAAAGAACTGTGTCAAGTGGTGGAAGTAATCAAAGCACCTCCTGCGGTTACTTTATTTGATGATAGTGTTCTGAGTGTGCAGAATCAAGTGGATGATGAAGATAACATCATGCATATCGAGGATACTGTGTCCCTTGTTTCTTTTACTCCATTGGTTGTTGAGAAACAAATTTGTGAGGATCAAGTACAGCTGCAAAAAGAGGCGGAGATGGTGAAGCCTAAGGAGGAGGAAGTAGAGACAAAGGAGAATGAGTTGATGCATCAGTCTCTACTTGATCGGAGTGATGACTTGGAGTGGGTCGAAAAGGAGGAGAAGTTTGTGGGGGCAAACTGTAGCAAGGGGAAAGTTTTGGCCACTAATGATCTTGAATTCTCTTCTATTTATTCATTTATGCAGGAGTTCGATGATGTTTCTTCCAAAGATGCATTTCATGATTTATTATCCATTCGAGGGAGCGAACATTTGATCGGGTTCAAGGGGATAAAGAAGTTGGAGGAATTTGAAGAGAAGGAGAAGCAAAATTTCTTTCCTTTTGATGTGGGAGACGAGCAGGATTTGAGGACAAATCCTCTTCAAGAGGAGGGGAATGATGCAGGCCGTAGATCGTGGATTTCACTTTATGGGCCAAGGATTGAAGATGATATGGGCTAAAGAGTGAAGATATTATTTATTAGTTTATTTAGTTGAATATTTTTATTATTTTCGGATTTTATTAATATTCTAGTTGGTAGGGTTATTTTCAGCATTATTTTGGTAATTTTATTCCTTTTTAAACTAGGATTTGGTTTGGTATATTATAGGATAGGTTTTTAACTAGTTTCCTTATAGAATTAGGACTTTTTGAAGCCTATAAATATGGCCTTTATGTAATGAACGAAAATCAACATTGATCATTAATAATATTGTGAGTTTTATTCTCTCTTGAGAGTTCTTCGAATTCCTCTTGATTTTTCCAAGACGAATTCTTTACCCGGCGAATCAACGAGTTCATCATCCCTCGTTGTGTGTCATTCAGCGTCCCTGTGTGGCTTGGCGACTGTCTCTTTGGGATATAGAGGTTTCGGCTTATCTATATTACTTAGGGGGTTTAGTTCGTAGACGTATTGGGACTTCCATTAGTTCGATTCAGTCTTCCGCGTGCGTAAGTTATACGGATCTGCGAAGGTTCGTATCAAAGTCCGAAGTACTGTCAGTCGATTTGTACGATTTTTTCCCTATACATCGTTTTCCTTGTTTTCTCCCCCTAACATCTCCTTCCATACTCATCGGCTTTGAATGATTCTTCAGTCATTGTAACACTTATGAGATATGAAGAATAGGGGGTGGTCCAAGTCAGAAGTTCTTTCAGTCGATTCGTACGATTTTTTCCCTAGGCATCTTTTTCCTTTTTTTGTCCCCCTCACATCTCTCTCGTTACTCATTTGTTTCACACGTTTCTTGAGTAGTCGTAACGCTTATGAGATGTAGAAGAATAGGGGGCGGTCGAAGTCCGGAGTTCTCTCGTATGATTTTTTCCCTAGGCATCATTTTCCTTGTTTCGTCCCCCCTGACATCTCCTTCCTTACTCATCGGTTTCGGCCGATTCTTAAGTGATTGTAACACTTATGGTCGAAGTCCGAAGTTCTCTCAGTCGATTCGTACGATTTTTTCCCTAGGCATCTTTTTCCTTTTTTTGTCCCCCTCACATCTCTTATGTTACTCATTGGTTTCGCACGATTCTTGAGTAGTCGTAACACTTATGAGATGTAGAAGAATAGGGGGTGGTCGAAGTCCGAAGTACTATCAGTCGATTCGTACGATTTTTTCCCTAGGCATCTTTTTCCTTTTTTTGTCCCCCTCACATCTCTTTCGTTACTCACTGGTTTCACACGTTTCTTGACTAGTCGTAACGCTTATGAGATATAGAAGAATAGGGGGTGGTCGAAGTCCGGAGTTCTCTCAGTCGATTCGTACGATTTTTTCCCTAGGCATCTTTTTCCTTTTTTTGTCCCCCTCACATCACCTTCCTTACTCATCGGTTTCGCACGATTCTTGAGTCGTGGTAACACTTATGAGATATAGAAGAATAGGGGGTGGTCGAAGTCCGAAGTACTGTCAGTCGATTTGTACGATTTTTTCCCTATACATCGTTTTCCTTGTTTCCTCCCCCTAACATCTCCTTCCATACTCATCGGCTTTGAATGATTCTTCAGTCATTGTAACACTTATGAGATATGAAGAATAGGGGATGGTCCAAGTCAGAAGTTCTTTCAGTCGATTCGTACGATTTTTTCCCTAGGCATCTTTTTCCTTTTTTTGTCCCCCTCACATCTCTCTCGTTACTCATTTGTTTCACACGTTTCTTGAGTAGTCGTAACGCTTATGAGATGTAGAAGAATAGGGGGCGGTCGAAGTCCGGAGTTCTCTCGTATGATTTTTTCCCTAGGCATCATTTTCCTTGTTTCGTCCCCCCTGACATCTCCTTCCTTACTCATCGGTTTCGGCCGATTCTTAAGTGATTGTAATACTTATGGTCGAAGTCCGAAGTTCTCTCAGTCGATTCGTACGATTTTTTCCCTAGGCATCTTTTTCCTTTTTTTGTCCCCCTCACATCACCTTCCTTACTCATCGGTTTCGCACGATTCTTGAGTCGTGGTAACACTTATGAGACATAGAGGAATAGGGGGGGTCGAAGTCCGAAGTACTGTCAGTCGATTCGTACGATTTTTTCCCTAGGCATCTGTTTCCTTTTTTTGTCCCCCTCACATCACCATCCTTACTCATCGGTTTCGCACGATTCTTGAGTCGTGGTAACACTTATGAGATATAGAAGAATAGGGGGTGGTCGAAGTCCGAAGTACTGTCAGTCGATTTGTACGATTTTTTCCCTATACATCGTTTTCCTTGTTTCCTCCCCCTAACATCTCCTTCCATACTCATCGGCTTTGAATGATTCTTCAGTCATTGTAACACTTATGAGATATGAAGAATAGGGGGTGGTCCAAGTCAGAAGTTCTTTCAGTCGATTCGTACGATTTTTTCCCTAGGCATCTTTTTCCTTTTTTTGTCCCCCTCACATCTCTCTCGTTACTCATTTGTTTCACACGTTTCTTGAGTAGTCGTAACGCTTATGAGATGTAGAAGAATAGGGGGCGGTCGAAGTCCGGAGTTCTCTCGTATGATTTTTTCCCTAGGCATCATTTTCCTTGTTTCGTCCCCCCTGACATCTCCTTCCTTACTCATCGGTTTCGGCCGATTCTTAAGTGATTGTAACACTTATGGTCGAAGTCCGAAGTTCTCTCAGTCGATTCGTACGATTTTTTCCCTAGGCATCTTTTTCCTTTTTTTTGTCCCCCTCACATCACCTTCCTTACTCATCGGTTTCACACGATTCTTGAGTCGTGGTAACACTTATGAGATATAGAAGAATAGGGGGTGGTCGAAGTCCGAAGTACTGTCAGTCGATTTGTACGATTCTTTCCCTATACATCGTTTTCCTTGTTTCCTCCCCCTAACATCTCCTTCCTTACTCATCGGCTTTGAATGATTCCTCAGTCGTTGTAACATTTATGAGATATGAAGAATAGGGGTGGTCCAAGTCCGGAGTTCTCTCAGTCGATTCGTACGATATTTTCCCTAGGCATCTTTTTCCTTTTTTTGTCCCCCTCACATCTCTTTCGTTACTCACTGGTTTCACACGTTTCTTGACTAGTCGTAACGCTTATGAGATATAGAAGAATAGGGGGTGGTCGAAGTCCGGAGTTCTCTCAGTCGATTCGTATGATTTTTTCCCTAGGCATCGTTTTCCTTGTTTCGTCCCCCCTGACATCTCCTTCCTCACTCATCAGTTTCGGCCGATTCTTGAGTGATTGTAACACTTATGAGACATAGAAGAATAGGGGGTGGTCGAAGTCCGAAGTACTGTCAGTCGAGTCGTACGATTTTTTCCCTAGGCATCTGTTTCCTTTTTTTTGTCCCCCTCACATCACCTTCCTTACTCATCGGTTTCGCACGATTCTTGAGTCGTGGTAACACTTATGAGATATAGAAGAATAGGGGGTGGTCGAAGTCCGAAGTACTGTCAGTCGATTTATACGATTTTTTCCCTATACATCGTTTTCCTTGTTTCCTCCCCCTAACATCTCCTTCCATACTCATCGGCTTTGAATGATTCTTCAGTCATTGTAACACTTATGAGATATGAAGAATAGGGGGTGGTCCAAGTCAGAAGTTCTTTCAGTCGATTCGTACGATTTTTTCCCTAGGCATCTTTTTCCTTTTTTTGTCCCCCTCACATCTCTCTCGTTACTCATTTGTTTCACACGTTTCTTGAGTAGTCGTAACGCTTATGAGATGTAGAAGAATAGGGGGCGGTCGAAGTCCGGAGTTCTCTCGTATGATTTTTTCCCTAGGCATCATTTTCCTTGTTTCGTCCCCCCTGACATCTCCTTCCTTACTCATCGGTTTCGGCCGATTCTTAAGTGATTGTAACACTTATGGTCGAAGTCCGAAGTTCTCTCAGTCGATTCGTACGATTTTTTCCCTAGGCATCTTTTTCCTTTTTTTGTCCCCCTCACATCTCTTATGTTACTCATTGGTTTCGCACGATTCTTGAGTAGTCGTAACACTTATGAGATGTAGAAGAATAGGGGGTGGTCGAAGTCCGAAGTACTATCAGTCGATTCGTACGATTTTTTCCCTAGGCATCTTTTTCCTTTTTTTGTCCCCCTCACATCTCTTTCGTTACTCACTGGTTTCACACGTTTCTTGACTAGTCGTAACGCTTATGAGATATAGAAGAATAGGGGGTGGTCGAAGTCCGGAGTTCTCTCAGTCGATTCGTACGATTTTTTCCCTAGGCATCTTTTTCCTTTTTTTGTCCCCCTCACATCACCTTCCTTACTCATCGGTTTCGCACGATTCTTGAGTCGTGGTAACACTTATGAGATATAGAAGAATAGGGGGTGGTCGAAGTCCGAAGTACTGTCAGTCGATTTGTACGATTTTTTCCCTATACATCGTTTTCCTTGTTTCCTCCCCCTAACATCTCCTTCCATACTCATCGGCTTTGAATGATTCTTCAGTCATTGTAACACTTATGAGATATGAAGAATAGGGGATGGTCCAAGTCAGAAGTTCTTTCAGTCGATTCGTACGATTTTTTCCCTAGGCATCTTTTTCCTTTTTTTGTCCCCCTCACATCTCTCTCGTTACTCATTTGTTTCACACGTTTCTTGAGTAGTCGTAACGCTTATGAGATGTAGAAGAATAGGGGGCGGTCGAAGTCCGGAGTTCTCTCGTATGATTTTTTCCCTAGGCATCATTTTCCTTGTTTCGTCCCCCTGACATCTCCTTCCTTACTCATCGGTTTCGGCCGATTCTTAAGTGATTGTAATACTTATGGTCGAAGTCCGAAGTTCTCTCAGTCGATTCGTACGATTTTTTCCCTAGGCATCTTTTTCCTTTTTTTGTCCCCCTCACATCACCTTCCTTACTCATCGGTTTCGCACGATTCTTGAGTCGTGGTAACACTTATGAGACATAGAGGAATAGGGGGGGTCGAAGTCCGAAGTACTGTCAGTCGATTCGTACGATTTTTTCCCTAGGCATCTGTTTCCTTTTTTTGTCCCCCTCACATCACCATCCTTACTCATCGGTTTCGCACGATTCTTGAGTCGTGGTAACACTTATGAGATATAGAAGAATAGGGGGTGGTCGAAGTCCGAAGTACTGTCAGTCGATTTGTACGATTTTTTCCCTATACATCGTTTTCCTTGTTTCCTCCCCCTAACATCTCCTTCCATACTCATCGGCTTTGAATGATTCTTCAGTCATTGTAACACTTATGAGATATGAAGAATAGGGGGTGGTCCAAGTCAGAAGTTCTTTCAGTCGATTCGTACGATTTTTTCCCTAGGCATCTTTTTCCTTTTTTTGTCCCCCTCACATCTCTCTCGTTACTCATTTGTTTCACACGTTTCTTGAGTAGTCGTAACGCTTATGAGATGTAGAAGAATAGGGGGCGGTCGAAGTCCGGAGTTCTCTCGTATGATTTTTTCCCTAGGCATCATTTTCCTTGTTTCGTCCCCCCTGACATCTCCTTCCTTACTCATCGGTTTCGGCCGATTCTTAAGTGATTGTAACACTTATGGTCGAAGTCCGAAGTTCTCTCAGTCGATTCGTACGATTTTTTCCCT
Source organism: Mentha longifolia (assembly GCA_001642375.2). Lineage (NCBI taxonomy): Eukaryota > Viridiplantae > Streptophyta > Magnoliopsida > Lamiales > Lamiaceae > Mentha > Mentha longifolia. The sequence goes on along the minus strand of CM038111.1, from coordinate 25,183,647 downwards.
AGGCATCTTTTTCCTTTTTTTTGTCCCCCTCACATCACCTTCCTTACTCATCGGTTTCACACGATTCTTGAGTCGTGGTAACACTTATGAGATATAGAAGAATAGGGGGTGGTCGAAGTCCGAAGTACTGTCAGTCGATTTGTACGATTCTTTCCCTATACATCGTTTTCCTTGTTTCCTCCCCCTAACATCTCCTTCCTTACTCATCGGCTTTGAATGATTCCTCAGTCGTTGTAACATTTATGAGATATGAAGAATAGGGGTGGTCCAAGTCCGGAGTTCTCTCAGTCGATTCGTACGATATTTTCCCTAGGCATCTTTTTCCTTTTTTTGTCCCCCTCACATCTCTTTCGTTACTCACTGGTTTCACACGTTTCTTGACTAGTCGTAACGCTTATGAGATATAGAAGAATAGGGGGTGGTCGAAGTCCGGAGTTCTCTCAGTCGATTCGTATGATTTTTTCCCTAGGCATCGTTTTCCTTGTTTCGTCCCCCCTGACATCTCCTTCCTCACTCATCAGTTTCGGCCGATTCTTGAGTGATTGTAACACTTATGAGACATAGAAGAATAGGGGGTGGTCGAAGTCCGAAGTACTGTCAGTCGAGTCGTACGATTTTTTCCCTAGGCATCTGTTTCCTTTTTTTGTCCCCCTCACATCACCTTCCTTACTCATCGGTTTCGCACGATTCTTGAGTCGTGGTAACACTTATGAGATATAGAAGAATAGGGGGTGGTCGAAGTCCGAAGTACTGTCAGTCGATTTATACGATTTTTTCCCTATACATCGTTTTCCTTGTTTCCTCCCCCTAACATCTCCTTCCATACTCATCGGCTTTGAATGATTCTTCAGTCATTGTAACACTTATGAGATATGAAGAATAGGGGGTGGTCCAAGTCAGAAGTTCTTTCAGTCGATTCGTACGATTTTTTCCCTAGGCATCTTTTTCCTTTTTTTTTCCCCCTCACATCTCTCTCGTTACTCATTTGTTTCACACGTTTCTTGAGTAGTCGTAACGCTTATGAGATGTAGAAGAATAGGGGGCGGTCGAAGTCCGGAGTTCTCTCGTATGATTTTTTCCCTAGGCATCATTTTCCTTGTTTCGTCCCCCCTGACATCTCCTTCCTTACTCATCGGTTTCGGCCGATTCTTAAGTGATTGTAACACTTATGGTCGAAGTCCGAAGTTCTCTCAGTCGATTCGTACGATTTTTTCCCTAGGCATCTTTTTCCTTTTTTTGTCCCCCTCATATCACCTTCCTTACTCATCGGTTTCACACGATTCTTGAGTCGTGGTAACACTTATGAGATATAGAAGAATAGGGGGTGGTCGAAGTCCGAAGTACTGTCAGTCGATTTGTACGATTCTTTCCCTATACATCGTTTTCCTTGTTTCCTCCCCCTAACATCTCCTTCCTTACTCATCGGCTTTGAATGATTCCTCAGTCGTTGTAACACTTATGAGATATGAAGAATAGGGGTGGTCCAAGTCCGGAGTTCTCTCAGTCGATTCGTACGATATTTTCCCTAGGCATCTTTTTCCTTTTTTTGTCCCCCTCACATCTCTTTCGTTACTCACTGGTTTCACACGTTTCTTGACTAGTCGTAACGCTTATGAGATATAGAAGAATAGGGGGTGGTCGAAGTCCGGAGTTCTCTCAGTCGATTCGTATGATTTTTTCCCTAGGCATCGTTTTCCTTGTTTCGTCCCCCCTGACATCTCCTTCCTCACTCATCAGTTTCGGCCGATTCTTGAGTGATTGTAACACTTATGAGACATAGAAGAATAGGAGGTGGTCGAAGTCCGAAGTACTGTCAGTCGATTCGTACGATTTTTTCCCTAGGCATCTGTTTCCTTTTTTTGTCCCCCTCACATCACCTTCCTTACTCATCGGTTTCGCACGATTCTTGAGTCGTGGTAACACTTATGAGATATAGAAGAATATGGGGTGGTCGAAGTCCGAAGTACTGTCAGTCGATTTATACGATTTTTTCCCTATACATCGTTTTCCTTGTTTCCTCCCCCTAACATCTCCTTCCATACTCATCGGCTTTGAATGATTCTTCAGTCATTGTAACACTTATGAGATATGAAGAATAGGGGGTGGTCCAAGTCAGAAGTTCTTTCATTCGATTCGTACGATTTTTTCCCTAGGCATCTTTTTCCTTTTTTTGTCCCCCTCACATCTCTCTCGTTACTCATTTGTTTCACACGTTTCTTGAGTAGTCGTAACGCTTATGAGATGTAGAAGAATAGGGGGCGGTCGAAGTCCGGAGTTCTCTCGTATGATTTTTTCCCTAGGCATCATTTTCCTTGTTTCGTCCCCCCTGACATCTCCTTCCTTACTCATCGGTTTCGGCCGATTCTTAAGTGATTGTAACACTTATGGCGAAGTCCGAAGTTCTCTCAGTCGATTCGTACGATTTTTTCCCTAGGCATCTTTTTCCTTTTTTTGTCCCCCTCACATCACCTTCCTTACTCATCGGTTTCACACGATTCTTGAGTCGTGGTAACACTTATGAGATATAGAAGAATAGGGGGTGGTCGAAGTCCGAAGTACTGTCAGTCGATTTGTACGATTCTTTCCCTATACATCGTTTTCCTTGTTTCCACCCCCTAACATCTCCTTCCTTACTCATCGGCTTTGAATGATTCTTCAGTCGTTCTAACACTTATGAGATATGAAGAATAGGGGTGGTCCAAGTCCGGAGTTCTCTCAGTCGATTCGTACGATTTTTTCCCTAGGCATCTTTTTCCTTTTTTTGTCCCCCTCACATCTCTTTCGTTACTCACTGGTTTCACACGTTTCTTGACTAGTCGTAACGCTTATGAGATATAGAAGAATAGGGGGTGGTCCAAGTCCGGAGTTCTCTCAGTCGATTCGTATGATTTTTTTCCCTAGGCATCGTTTTCCTTTTTTCGTCCTCCCTGACATCTCCTTCCTTACTCATCGGTTTCGGCCGATTCTTGAGGAATTGTAACACTTATGAGACATAGAAGAATAGGGGGTGGTCGAAGTTCGAAGCATTGTCAGTCGATTCGTATGATTTTTTCCCTAGGCATCTTTTTCCTTTCTTTGTCCCCCTCACATCACCTTCCTTACTCATCGGTTTCGCACGATTCTTGAGTCGTTGTAACACTTATGAGACATAGAAGAAGAGGGCGGTGGTCGTAGTCCGAAGTACTGTCAGTCAATTCGTATGATTTTTTCCCCACGCATCATTTTCCTTGTTTCGTCCACCTGACATCTCCTTCCTTACTCATCGGTTTCAAACGATTCTTCAGTCATTATAATACTTATGAGATATGAAGAATAGGGGGTGGTTCAAGTCCGAAGTTCTCTCACTCGATTAGTACGATTTTTTCCCTAAGCATCTTTTTCCTTTTTTTGTCCACCTTACATCTCCTGCGTTACTCATTGGTTTTGCACGATTCTTGAGTAGTCGTAACACTTATGAGATATAGAAGAATAGGGGGTGGTCGAAGTCCGGAGTTCTCTCAGTCGATTCGTATGATTTTTTCCCTAGGCATCGTTTTCCTTGTTTCGTCCCCCCTGACATCTCCTTCCTCACTCATCAGTTTCGGCCGATTCTTGAGTGATTGTAACACTTATGAGACATAGAAGAATAGGGGGGTGGTCGAAGTCCGAAGTACTGTCAGTCGATTCGTACGATTTTTTCCCTAGGCATCTTTTTCCTTTTTTTGTCCCTCTCACAACTCTTTCGTTACTCATTGGTTTCACACGTTTCTTGAGTAGTCGTAACGCTTATGAGATGTAGAAGAATAGGGGGTGGTCGAAGTCCGAAGTTCTCTCAGTCGATTCGTATGATTTTTTCCCTAGGCATCGTTTTCCTTGTTTCGTCCCCCCTGACATCTCCTTCCTTACTCATCGGTTTCAGCCGATTCTTGAGTGATTGTAACACTTATGAGACATAGAAGAATAGGGGGTGGTCGATGTCCGAAGTTTTCTCAGTCGATTCGTACGATTTTTTCCCTAGGCATCTTTTTCCTTTTATTGTCCCCCTCACATCTCTTACGTTACTCATTGGTTTCGCACGATTCTTGAGTAGTCGTAACACTTATGACATATAGAAGAATAGGGGGTGGTCTAAGTCCGGAGTTCTCTCAGTCGATTCCGTATGATTTTTTCCCTAGGCATCGTTTTCCTTGTTTTGTCCCCCCTGACATCTCCTTCCTTGCTCATCTGTTTCGGCCGATTCTTAAGTAATTGCAACACTTATGAGACATAGAAGAATAGGGGGGTGGTCGAAGTCCGAAGTACTGTCAGTCGATTCGTACGATTTTTTCCCTAGGCATCTTTTTCCTTTTTTTGTCCCTCTCACAACTCTTTCGTTACTCATTGGTTTCACACGTTTCTTGAGTAGTCGTAACGCTTATGAGATGTAGAAGAATAGGGGGTGGTCGAAGTCCGGAGTTCTCTCAGTCGATTCGTATGATTTTTTCCCTAGGCATCATTTTCCTTGTTTTGTCCCCCCTGACATCTCCTTCCTTACTCATCGGTTTCGGCCGATTCTTAAGTGATTGTAACACTTATGGTCGAAGTCCGAAGTTCTCTCAGTCGATTCGTACGATTTTTTCCCTAGGCATCTTTTTCCTTTTTTTGTCCCCCTCACATCACCTTCCTTACTCATCGGTTTCACACGATTCTTGAGTCGTGGTAACACTTATGAGATATAGAAGAATAGGGGGTGGTCGAAGTCCGAAGTACTGTCAGTCGATTTGTACGATTCTTTCCCTATACATCGTTTTCCTTGTTTCCACCCCCTAACATCTCCTTCCTTACTCATCGGCTTTGAATGATTCTTCAGTCGTTGTAACACTTATGAGATATGAAGAATAGGGGTGGTCCAAGTCCGGAGTTCTCTCAGTCGATTCGTACGATTTTTTCCCTAGGCATCTTTTTCCTTTTTTTGTCCCCCTCACATCTCTTTCGTTACTCACTGGTTTCACACGTTTCTTGACTAGTCGTAACGCTTATGAGATATAGAAGAATAGGGGGTGGTCGAAGTCCGGAGTTCTCTCAGTCGATTCGTATGATTTTTTCCCTAGGCATCGTTTTCCTTTTTTCGTCTTCCCTGACATCTCCTTCCTTACTCATCGGTTTCGGCCGATTCTTGAGGAATTGTAACACTTATGAGACATAGAAGAATAGGGGGTGGTCGAAGTTCGAAGCATTGTCAGTCGATTCGTATGATTTTTTCCCTAGGCATCTTTTTCCTTTCTTTGTCCCCCTCACATCACCTTCCTTACTCATCGGTTTCGCACGATTCTTGAGTCGTTGTAACACTTATGAGACATAGAAGAAGAGGGCGGTGGTCGTAGTCCGAAGTACTGTCAGTCAATTCGTATGATTTTTTCCCCACGCATCATTTTCCTTGTTTCGTCCACCTGACATTTCCTTCCTTACTCATCGGTTTCAAACGATTCTTCAGTCATTATAATACTTATGAGATATGAAGAATAGGGGGTGGTTCAAGTCCGAAGTTCTCTCACTCGATTAGTACGATTTTTTCCCTAAGCATCTTTTTCCTTTTTTTGTCCACCTTACATCTCCTGCGTTACTCATTGGTTTTGCACGATTCTTGAGTAGTCGTAACACTTATGAGATATAGAAGAATAGGGGGTGGTCGAAGTCCGGAGTTCTCTCAGTCGATTCGTATGATTTTTTCCCTAGGCATCGTTTTCCTTGTTTCGTCCCCCCTGACATCTCCTTCCTCACTCATCAGTTTCGGCCGATTCTTGAGTGATTGTAACACTTATGAGACATAGAAGAATAGGGGGGTGGTCGAAGTCCGAAGTACTGTCAGTCGATTCGTACGATTTTTTCCCTATGCATCTTTTTCCTTTTTTTGTCCCTCTCACAACTCTTTCGTTACTCATTGGTTTCACACGTTTCTTGAGTAGTCGTAACGCTTATGAGATGTAGAAGAATAGGGGGTGGTCGAAGTCCGAAGTTCTCTCAGTCGATTCGTATGATTTTTTCCCTAGGCATCGTTTTCCTTGTTTCGTCCCCCCTGACATCTCCTTCCTTACTCATCGGTTTCAGCCGATTCTTGAGTGATTGTAACACTTATGAGACATAGAAGAATAGGGGGTGGTCGATGTCCGAAGTTTTCTCAGTCGATTCGTACGATTTTTTCCCTAGGCATCTTTTTCCTTTTTTTGTCCCCCTCACATCTCTTACGTTACTCATTGGTTTCGCACGATTCTTGAGTAGTCGTAACACTTATGACATATAGAAGAATAGGGGGTGGTCTAAGTCCGGAGTTCTCTCAGTCGATTCCGTATGATTTTTTCCCTAGGCATCGTTTTCCTTGTTTTGTCCCCCCTGACATCTCCTTCCTTGCTCATCTGTTTCGGCCGATTCTTGAGTAATTGCAACACTTATGAGACATAGAAGAATAGGGGGTGGTCGAAGTCCGAAGTACTGTCAGTCGATTCGTATGATTTTTTGCCTAGGCATCTTTTTCCTTTCTTTGTCCCCCTCACATCACCTTCCTTACTCATCGGTTTCGCACGATTCTTGAGTCGTTGTAACACCTATGAGACATAGAAGAAGAGGGGGTGGTCGAAGTCCGAAGTACTGTCAGTCGATTCGTACGATTTTTTCTCTACGCATCATTTCTGATGAGTCGGGGTCTAGCATTGATGAATATGGGCTTATATATTTATTTAGCTGTTCATGTTTCATATTTTTATTTGGGTTTAAAAAAAAGCTTAGTATTTATTTTAATTTAATTGTAGCCCAATTGTCACAACATGTTAGGTGACGAATTGGCATTTAATTAAGGAGTCCGAAATTATCAAGCCCAAGCCTTGATAATTTCGAAAACCTAGCTTAGGAAGTAGTCTAGTATTTAAGTTAATTTCCGGAACTATTCATGCAGACAATATTGAATCCGAAATCTAGTTGATCGTTTTGTCTCCATCGTGCTTTGGTTCACGAACTCTTTGTGTTCTTTGTAGAGTTTGATTTTGGCGATTTCAAACTTGAATTCATCGACTCGTTCGTGATATCTCGTAGTATTCGGGTTAGTCGAGCCACGAAGATTGCTCCATAAACGCGTTTCGGATTCACGTAAATCCGAGGTTCGTTTCGGGTAAGATTCACAATTTGTTTCCGTTTAAATTCTGCAATTCGTGTTCTTTTCATTTCCAGCCATTCATCATCGTTCCTATATCATCAGTAACCATCCCTTTCGTTCCCATAGCCAATCCATCTCAGAAAACCCTTAGATTAATTTCAGATCCGTTTTTGAAACCCTAACTCGTCCTGAAACTGACCACCGAGCCAAATCGAAAACTACTCGTGCGTTTTCGCTGAATTTTGGATATGTTCTTCATAACCCTAAGTTGTAACTCGTGTTAAATTTGAGCTTAATCGGAATTGAATTGCTTAGGTTTCTGTCGACGCCTATTCAGTGTATTTGTGGGTAGAAATTCTGGGAATTTGTCATTCGATTTTCATAGTTGTCGTTGGATTGAATCTTTCATAGTTGACGTTGTTCGATCCTTAGCTTCTGCGTATTGTTGATCGTATCATTCTCCTTGTTTCGTCCCCCTGACATCTCCTTCCTTACTCATAGGTTTCAAACGATTCTTCAGTCATTGTAACACTGATGAGATATAGAAAAATAGGGGGTGGTCCAAGTCCGGAGTTCTCTCACTCGATTAGTACAATTTTTTCGCTAAGCATCTTTTTCCTTTTTTTGTCCACCTCACATCTCTTGCGTTACTCATTGGTTTAACACGTTTCTTCAGTAGTCGTAACGCTTATGAGATATAGAAGAATAGGGGTTGGTCGAAGTCCGGAGTTCTCTCAGTCGATTCGTATGATTTTTTCCCTAGGTAGCGTTTTCCTTGTTTCGTCCCTCCTGACATCTCCTTCCTTACTCATCGGTTTCGGCCGATTCTTGAGTGATTGTAACACTTATGAGACAGAAGAATAGGGGGTGGTCTAAGTCCGGAGTTCTCTCAGTCGATTCGTATGATTTTTTCCCTAGGCATCGTTTTCCTTGTTTTGACCCCCCTGACATCTCCTTCCTTACTCATCTGTTTCGGCCGATTCTTGAGTAATTGCAATACTTATGAGACATAGAAGAATAGGGGGTGGTCGAAGTCCGAAGTACTGTCAGTCCATTCGTACGATTTTTTCCCTAGGCATCTTTTTCCTTTCTTTGTCCCCCTCACATCACCTTCCTTACTCATCGGTTTCGCACGATTCTTGAGTCGTTGTAACACTTATGAGACATAGAAGAATAGGGGGTGGTCGAAGTCCGAAGTTCTCTCAGTCGATTCGTACGATTTTTTCCCTAGGCATCGTTTTTCTTTTTTTGTCCCCCTCACATCTCTTTCGTTACTCATTGGTTTCGCACGATTCTTGAGTAGTCGTAACACTTATGACATATAGAAGAATAGGGGGTGGTCTAAGTCCGGAGTTCTCTCAGTCGATTCGTATGATTTTTTCCCTAGGCATCGTTTTCCTTGTTTTGACCCCCCTGACATCTCCTTCCTTACTCATCGGTTTCGGCCAATTCTTGAGTAATTGTAACACTTATGAGACATAGAAGAATAGAGGGTGGTCGAAGTCCGAAGTACTGTCAGTCCATTCGTACGATTTTTTCCCTAGGCATCTTTTTCCTTTCTTTGTCCCCCTCACATCACCTTCCTTACTCATCGGTTTCGCACGATTCTTGAGTCGTTGTAACACTTATGAGACATAGAAGAAGAGGAGGTGGTCGAAGTCCGAAGTACTGTCAGTCGATTCGTACGATTTTTTCCCTAGGCATCTTTTTCCATTTTTTGTCCCCGTCACATCTCCTCCATTACTCATCGGTTTCGCACGATTATTGAATCGTGGTAACACTTATGAGATATAGAAGAATAGGGGGTGGTCGAAGTCCGAAGTACTGTCAGTCGATTTGTACGATTTTTTCCCTATACATCGTTTTCCTTGTTTCCTCCCCCTAACATCTCCTTCCTCACTCATCGGCTTTGAATGATTCTTCAGTCGTTGTAACACTTATGAGACTTAGAAGAATAGGGGGTGGTCGAAGTCCGAAGTACTGTCACTCGATTCGTACGATTTTTTCCCTAGGCATCTTTTTCCTTTTTTTGTCCCCCTCACATCTCCCTCCTTACTCATCGGTTTCGCATGATTCTTGAGTCGTGGTAACACTTATGAGATATAGAAGAATAGGGGGTGGTCGAAGTCCGAAGTACTGTCAGTCGATTTGTACGATTCTTTCCCTATACATCGTTTTCCTTGTTTCCTCCGCCTAACATCTCCTTCCTTACTCATCGGCATTGAATGATTCTTCAGTCGTTGTAACACTTATGAGATATGAAGAATAGGGGGTGGTCCAAGTCCGGAGTTCTCTCAGTCGATTCGTACGATTTTTTCCCTAGGCATCTTTTTCCTTTTTTTGTCCCCCTCACATCTCTTTCGTTAGTCACTGGTTTCACACGTTTCTTGAGTAGTCGTAACGCTTATGAGATATAGAAGAATAGGGGGTGGTCGAAGTCCGGAGTTCTCTCAGTCGATTCGTATGATTTTTTCCCTAGGCATCGTTTTCCTTATTTCGTCTTCCCTGACATCTCCTTCCTTACTCATCGGTTTCGGCCAATTCTTGAGTAATTGTAACACTTATGAGACATAGAAGAATAGGGGGTGGTCAAAGTTCGAAGCATTGTCAGTCGATTCGTACGATTTTTTCCCTAGGCATCTTTTTCCATTCTTTGTCCCCCTCACATCACCTTCCTTACTCATCGGTTTCGCACGATTCTTGAGTCGTGGTAACACTTATGAGACATAGAAGAATATGGGGTGGTCGAAGTCCGGAGTTCTCTCAGTCGATTAGTATGATTTTTTCCCTAGGCATCGTTTTCTTTGTTTCGTCCCCCCTGACATCTCCTTCCTCACTCATCAGTTTCGGCCGATTCTTGAGTGATTGTAACACTTATGAGACATAGAAGAATAGAGGGTGGTCGAAGTCCGAAGTACTATCAGTCGATTCGTACGATTTTTTTCCCTAGGCATCTTTTTCCTTTTTTTGTCCCCCTCACATCACCTTCCTAACTCATCGGTTTCGCACGATTCTTGAGTCGTGGTAACACTTATGAGATATAGAAGAATAGGGGGTGGTCGAAGTCTGAAGTGCTGTCAGTCGATTTGTACGATTTTTTCCCTATACATCGTTTTTCCTTGTTTCCTCCCCCTAACATCTCCTTCCATACTCATCGGCTTTGAATGATTCTTCAGTCGTTGTAACACTTATGAGATATGAAGAATAGGGGGTGGTCCAAGTCAGAAGTTCTTTCAGTCGATTCGTATGATTTTTTCCCTAGGTAGCGTTTTCCTTGTTTCGTCCCTCCTGACATCTCCTTCCTTACTCATCGGTTTCGGCCGATTCTTGAGTGATTGTAACACTTATGAGACAGAAGAATAGGGGGTGGTCTAAGTCCGGAGTTCTCTCAGTCGATTCATATGATTTTTTCCCTAGGCATCGTTTTCCTTGTTTTGACCCCCCTGACATCTCCTTCCTTATTCATCGGTTTCGGCCAATTCTTGAGTAATTGTAACACTTATGAGACATAGAAAAATAGAGGGTGGTCGAAGTCCGAAGTACTGTCAGTCCATTCGTACGATTTTTTTCCCTAGGCATCTTTTTCCTTTCTTTGTCCCCCTCACATCACCTTCCTTACTCATCGGTTTCGCACGATTCTTGAGTCGTTGTAACACTTATGAGACATAGAAGAATAGGGGGTGGTCGAAGTCCGAAGTTCTCTCAGTCGATTCGTACGATTTTTTCCCTAGGCATCGTTTTTCTTTTTTTGTCCCCCTCACATCTCTTTCGTTACTCATTGGTTTCGCACGATTCTTGAGTAGTCGTAACACTTATGACATATAGAAGAATAGGGGGTGGTCTAAGTCCGGAGTTCTCTCAGTCGATTCGAATGATTTTTTCCCTAGGCATCGTTTTCCTTGTTTTGACCCCCCTGACATCTCCTTCCTTACTCATCGGTTTCGGCCAATTCTTGAGTAATTGTAACACTTATGAGACATAGAAGAATAGGGGGTGGTCCAAGTCCGGAGTTCTCTCAGTCGATTCGTACGATTTTTTCCCTAGGCATCTTTTTCCTTTTTTTGTTCCCCTCACATCACCTTCCTTACTCATCGGTTTCGCACGATTCTTGAGTCGTTGTAACACTTATGAGACATAGAAGAAGAGGAGGTGGTCGAAGTCCGAAGTACTGTCAGTCGATTCGTACGATTTTTTCCCTAGGCATCTTTTTCCATTTTTTGTCCCCGTCACATCTCCTCCATTACTCATCGGTTTCGCACGATTATTGAATCGTGGTAACACTTATGAGATATAGAAGAATAGGGGGTGGTCGAAGTCCGAAGTACTGTCAGTCGATTTGTACGATTTTTTCCCTATACATCGTTTTCCTTGTTTCCTCCCCCTAACATCTCCTTCCTCACTCATCGGCTTTGAATGATTCTTCAGTCGTTGTAACACTTATGAGACTTAGAAGAATAGGGGGTGGTCGAAGTCCGAAGTACTGTCACTCGATTCGTACGATTTTTTCCCTAGGCATCTTTTTCCTTTTTTGTCCCCCTCACATCTCCCTCCTTACTCATCGGTTTCGCATGATTCTTGAGTCGTGGTAACACTTATGAGATATAGAAGAATAGGGGGTGGTCGAAGTCCGAAGTACTGTCAGTCGATTTGTACGATTCTTTCCCTATACATCGTTTTCCTTGTTTCCTCCTCCGCCTAACATCTCCTTCCTTACTCATCGGCATTGAATGATTCTTCAGTCGTTGTAACACTTATGAGATATGAAGAATAGGGGGTGGTCCAAGTCCGGAGTTCTCTCAGTCGATTCGTACGATTTTTTCCCTAGGCATCTTTTTCCTTTTTTTGTCCCCCTCACATCTCTTTCGTTACTCACTGGTTTCACACGTTTCTTGAGTAGTCGTAACGCTTATGAGATATAGAAGAATAGGGGGTGGTCGAAGTCCGGAGTTCTCTCAGTCGATTCGTATGATTTTTTCCCTAGGCATCGTTTTCCTTGTTTTGACCCCCCTGACATCTCCTTCCTTACTCATCGGTTTCGGCCAATTCTTGAGTAATTGTAACACTTATGAGACAGAAGAATAGGGGGTGGTCTAAGTCCGGAGTTCTCTCAGTCGATTCGTATGATTTTTTCCCTAGGCATCGTTTTCCTTGTTTTGACCCCCCTGACATCTCCTTCCTTACTCATCTGTTTCGGCCGATTCTTGAGTAATTGCAATACTTATGAGACATAGAAGAATAGGGGGTGGTCGAAGTCCGAAGTACTGTCAGTCCATTCGTACGATTTTTTCCCTAGGCATCTTTTTCCTTTCTTTGTCCCCCTCACATCACCTTCCTTACTCATCGGTTTCGCACGATTCTTGAGTCGTTGTAACACTTATGAGACATAGAAGAATAGGGGGTGGTCGAAGTCCGAAGTTCTCTCAGTCGATTCGTACGATTTTTTCCCTAGGCATCGTTTTTCTTTTTTGTCCCCCTCACATCTCTTTCGTTACTCATTGGTTTCGCACGATTCTTGAGTAGTCGTAACACTTATGACATATAGAAGAATAGGGGGTGGTCTAAGTCCGGAGTTCTCTCAGTCGATTCGTATGATTTTTTCCCTAGGCATCGTTTTCCTTGTTTTGACCCCCCTGGCATCTCCTTCCTTACTCATCGGTTTCGGCCAATTCTTGAGTAATTGTAACACTTATGAGACATAGAAGAATAGAGGGTGGTCGAAGTCCGAAGTACTGTCAGTCCATTCGTACGATTTTTTCCCTAGGCATCTTTTTCCTTGTTTCCTCCCCCTAACATCTCCTTCCTCACTCATCGGCTTTGAATGATTCTTCAGTCGTCGTAACGCTTATGAGATATAGAAGAATAGGGGGTGGTCGAAGTCCGGAGTTCTCTCAGTCGATTCGTATGATTTTTTCCCTAGGCATCGTTTTTTTTGTTTCGTCCACCCAGACATCTCCTTCCTTACTCATCGGTTTCGGCCGATTCTTGAGTGATTGTAACACTTATGACACATAGAAGAATAGGGGGTGGTCGAAGTCCGAAGTTCTCTCAGTCGATTTGTACGATTTTTTCCCTAGGCATCGTTTTTCTTATTTTGTCCCCCTCACATCTGTTTCGTTACTCATTGGTTTCGCACGATTCTTGAGTAGTTGTAACACTTATGACACATAGAAGAATAGGGGGTGGTCTAAGTCCGGAGTTCTCTCAGTCGATTCGTATGATTTTTTCCCTAGGCATCGTTTTCCTTGTTTTGACCCCCCTGACATCTCCTTCCTTATTCATCGGTTTCGGCCAATTCTTGAGTAATTGTAACACTTATGAGACATAGAAGAATAGAGGGTGGTCGAAGTCCGAAGTACTGTCAGTCCATTCGTACGATTTTTTACCTAGGCATCTTTTTCCTTTCTCTGTCCCCCTCACATCACCTTCCTTACTCATCGGTTTCGCACGATTCTTGAGTCGTTGTAACACTTATGAGACATAGAAGAATAGGGGGTGGTCAAAGTCCGAAGTTCTCTCAGTCGATTCGTACGATTTTTTCCCTAGGCATCGTTTTTCTTTTTTTGTCCCCCTCACATCTCTTTCGTTACTCATTGGTTTCGCACGATTCTTGAGTAGTCGTAACACTTATGACATATAGAAGAATAGGGGGTGGTCTAAGTCCGGAGTTCTCTCAGTCGATTCGTATGATTTTTTCCCTAGGCATCGTTTTCCTTGTTTTGACCCCCCTGACATCTCTTTCCTTACTCATCGGTTTCGGCCAATTCTTGAGTAATTGTAACACTTATGAGATATAGAAGAATAGAGGGTGGTCGAAGTCCGAAGTACTGTCAGTCCATTCGTACGATTTTTTCCCTAGGCATCTTTTTCCTTTCTTTGTCCCCCTCACATCACCTTCCTTACTCATCGGTTTCGCACGATTCTTGAGTCGTTGTAACACTTATGAGACATAGAAGAAGAGGAGGTGGTCGAAGTCCGAAGTACTGTCAGTCGATTCGTACGATTTTTTCCCTAGGCATTTTTTTCCTTTTTTTGTCCCCCTCACATCTCCTCCATTACTCATCGGTTTCGCACGATTATTGAATCGTGGTAACACTTATGAGATATAGAAGAATAGGGGGTGGTCGAAGTCCGAAGTACTGTCAGTCGATTTGTATGATTTTTTCCGTATACATCGTTTTCCTTGTTTCCTCCCCCTAACATCTCCTTCCTCACTCATCGGCTTTGAATGATTCTTCAGTCGTTGTAACACTTATGAGACTTAGAAGAATAGGGGGTGGTCGAAGTCCGAAGTACTGTCACTCGATTCGTACGATTTTTTCCCTAGGCATCTTTTTCCTTTTTTTGTCCCCCTCACATCTCTTTCGTTACTCTTTGGTTTCACACAATTCTTGAGTAGTCGTAACGCTTATGAGATATAGAAGAATAGGGGGTGGTCGAAGTCCGGAGTTCTCTCAGTCGATTCGTATGATTTTTTCCCTAGGCATCGTTTTTTTTGTTTCGTCCCCCCGGACATCTCCTTCCTTACTCATCGGTTTCGGCCTATTCTTGAGTGATTGTAACACTTATGACACATAGAAGAATAGGGGGTGGTCGAAGTCCGAAGTTCTCTCAGTCGATTCGTACGATTTTTTCCCTAGGCATCGTTTTTCTTTTTTTGTCCCCCTCACATCTGTTTCGTTACTCATTGGTTTCGCACGATTCTTGAGTAGTTGTAACACTTATGACACATAGAAGAATAGGGGGTGGTCTAAGTCCGGAGTTCTCTCAGTCGATTCGTATGATTTTTTCCCTAGGCATCGTTTTCCTTGTTTGGACCCCCCTGACATCTCCTTTCTTACTCATCGGTTTCGGCCAATTCTTGAGTAATTGTAACACTTATGAGACATAGAAGAATAGGGGGTGGTCGAAGTCCGAAGTACTGTCAGTCCATTCGTACGATTTTTTCCCTAGGCATCTTTTTCCTTTTTTGTCCCCCTCACATCTCCTCCATTACTCATCGGTTTCGCACGATTATTGAATCGTGGTAACACTTATGAGATATAGAAGAATAGGGGGTGGTCGAAGTCCGAAGTACTGTCAGTCGATTTGTACGATTTTTTCCCTATACATCATTTTCCTTGTTTCCTCCCCCTAACATCTCCTTCCTCACTCAACGGCTTTGAATGATTCTTTAGTCGTTGTAACACATATGAGACTTAGAAGAATAGGGGGTGGTCGAAGTCCGAAGTACTGTCACTCGATTCGTACGATTTTTTCCCTAGGCATCTTTTTCCTTTTTTTATCCCCCTCACATCTCTTTCGTTACTCATTGGTTTCACACATTTCTTGAGTAGTCGTAACGCTTAAGAGATATAGAAGAATAGGGGGTGGTCGAAGTCCGGAGTTCTCTCAGTCGATTCGTATGATTTTTTCCCTAGGCATCGTTTTCCTTGTTTCGTCCCCCCTGACATCTCCTTCCTTACTCATCGGTTTCGGCCGATTCTTGAGTGATTGTAACACTTATGAGACAGAGAAGAATAGGGGGTGGTCGAAGTCCGATGTTCTCTCAGTCGATTCGTACGATTTTTTCCCTAGGCATCGTTTTCCTAATTTTGTCCCCCTCACATCTCTTTCGTTAATCATTGGTTTCACACGATTCTTGAGTAGTCGTAAAACTTATCACATATAGAAGAATAGGGGGTGGTCGAAGTCCGGAGTTCTCTCAGTCGATTCGTATGATTGTTTCCCTAGGCATCATTTTCCTTGTTTATCCCCCCTGACATCTCCTTCCTTACTCATCGGTTTCGGCCGATTCTTGAGTAATTGTAACACTTATGAGACATAGAAGAATAGGGGGTGGTCGAAGTCCGAAGTACTGTCAGTCGATTCGTACGATTTTTTCCCTAGGCATCTTTTTCCTTTCTTTGTCCCCCTCACATCACCTTCCTTACTCATCGGTTTCGCAGGATTCTTGAGTCATTATAACACTTATGAGATATAGGAGAATAGGGGGTGGTCGAAGTCTGGAGTTCTCTCAGTCTATTCGTATGATTTTTTCGCTAGGCATCATTTTCCTTGTTTCGTCCCCCCCTGACATCTCCTTCCTTACTCATCGGTTTCGGCCGATTCTTGAGTGATTGTAACACTTATGAGACATAGTAGAATAGGGCGTGGTCGAAGTCCGAAGTTCTCTTAGTCGATTCGTACGATTTTTTCCCTAGGCATCGTTTTCCTTTTTTGTCCCCCTCACATCTCTTTCGTTACTCATTGGTTTCGCACGATTCTTGAGTATTCGTAACACTTATGACATATAGAAGAATAGGGGGTGGTCGAAGTCCGGAGTTCTCTCAGTCGATTCGTATGATTTTTTTCCTAGGCATCGTTTTTTCCTTGTTTTATCCCCCCCTGACATCTCCTTCCTTACTCATCGGTTTCAGCCGATTCTTGAGTAATTGTAACACTTATGAGCCATAGAAGAATAGGGGGTGGTCGAAGTCTGAAGTACTGTCAGTCGATTCGTACGATTTTTTCCCTAGGCATCTTTTTCCTTTTTTTGTCCCCCTCGCATCTCCCCCCTTACTCAACGGTTTCGCACGATTCTTGAGTTGTGGTGACACTTATGAGATATAGAAGCATAGGGGGTGGTCGAAGTCCGAAGTACTGTCAGTCGATTTGTACGATTTTTTCCCTATACATCGTTTTCCTTGTTTCCACCCCCTAACATCTCCTACCTCACTCATCGCCTTTGAATGATTCTTCAGTCGTTGTAACACTTATGAGATATGAAGAATAGGGGGTGGTCCAAGTCCGAAGTTCTATCAGTCAATTCGTACGATTATTTCCCTAGGCATCTTTTTCCTTTTTTTATCCCCCTCACATCTCTTTCGTTACTCTTTGGTTTCACACAATTCTTGAGTAGTCGTAACGCTTATGAGATATAGAAGAATAGGGGGTGGTCGAAGTCCGGAGTTCTCTCAGTCGATTCGTATGATTTTTTCCCTAGGCATCATTTTTTTTGTTTCGTCCCCCCGGACATCTCCTTCCTTACTCATCGGTTTCGGCCGATTCTTGAGTGATTGTAACACTTATGACACATAGAAGAATAGGGGGTGGTCGAAGTCCGAAGTTCTCTCAGTCGATTCGTACGATTTTTTCCCTAGGCATCGTTTTTCTTTTTTTGTCCCCCTCACATCTGTTTCGTTACTCATTGGTTTCGCACGATTCTTGAGTAGTTGTAACACTTATGACACATAGAAGAATAGGGGGTGGTCTAAGTCCGGAGTTCTCTCAGTCGATTCGTATGATTTTTTCCCTAGGCATCGTTTTCCTTGTTTGGACCCCCCTGACATATCCTTTCTTACTCATCGGTTTCGGCCAATTCTTGAGTAATTGTAACACTTATGAGACATAGAAGAATAGAGGGTGGTCGAAGTCCGAAGTACTGTCAGTCCATTCGTACGATTTTTTCCCTAGGCATCTTTTTCCTTTCTTTGTCCCCCTCACATCACCTTCCTTACTCATCGGTTTCGCACGATTCTTGAGTCGTTGTAACACTTATGAGACATAGGAGAAGAGGAGGTGGTCGAAGTCCGAAGTACTGTCAGTCGATTCGTACGATTTTTTCCCTAGGCATCTTTTTCCTTTTTTTGGCCCCCACACATCTCCTCCATTACTCATCGGTTTCGCACGATTATTGAATCGTGGTAACACTTATGAGATATAGAAGAATAGGGGGTGGTCGAAGTCCGAAGTACTGTCAGTCGATTTGTACGATTTTTTCCCTATACATCGTTTTCCTTGTTTCCTCCCCCTAACATCTCCTTCCTCACTCAACGGCTTTGAATGATTCTTCAGTCGTTGTAACACATATGAGACTTAGAAGAATAGGGGGTGGTCGAAGTCCGAAGTACTGTCACTCGATTCGTACGATTTTTTCCCTAGGCATCTTTTTCCTTTTTTTATCCCCCTCACATCTCTTTCGTTACTCATTGGTTTCACACATTTCTTGAGTAGTCGTAACGCTTAAGAGATATAGAAGAATAGGGGGTGGTCGAAGTCCGGAGTTCTCTCAGTCGATTCGTATGATTTTTTCCCTAGGCATCGTTTTCCTTGTTTCGTCCCCCCTGACATCTCCTTCCTTACTCATCGGTTTCGGCCGATTCTTGAGTGTTTGTAACACTTATGAGACAGAGAAGAATAGGGGGTGGTCGAAGTCCGATGTTCTCTCAGTCGATTCGTACGATTTTTTCCCTAGGCATCGTTTTCCTAATTTTGTCCCCCTCACATCTCTTTCGTTAATCATTGGTTTCACACGATTCTTGAGTAGTCGTAACACTTATCACATATAGAAGAATAGGGGGTGGTCGAAGTCCGGAGTTCTCTCAGTCGATTCGTATGATTGTTTCCCTAGGCATCATTTTCCTTGTTTTATCCCCCCTGACATCTCCTTCCTTACTCATCGGTTTCGGCCGATTCTTGAGTAATTGTAACACTTATGAGACATAGAAGAATAGGGGGTGGTCGAAGTCCGTAGTACTGTCAGTCGATTCGTACGATTTTTTTCCTAGGCATCTTTTTCCTTTCTTTGTCCCCCTCACATCACCTTCCTTACTCATCGGTTTCGCAGGATTCTTGAGTCATTATAACACTTATGAGATATAGGAGAATAGGGGGTGGTCGAAGTCTGGAGTTCTCTCAGTCTATTCGTATGATTTTTTCGCTAGGCATCATTTTCCTTGTTTCGTCCCCCCCTGACATCTCCTTCCTTACTCATCGGTTTCGGCCGATTCTTGAGTGATTGTAACACTTATGAGACATAGTAGAATAGGGCGTGGTCGAAGTCCGAAGTTCTCTTAGTCGATTCGTACGATTTTTTCCCTAGGCATCGTTTTCCTTTTTTTGTCCCCCTCACATCTCTTTCGTTACTCATTGGTTTCGCACGATTCATGAGTAGTCGTAACACTTATGACATATAGAAGAATAGGGGGTGGTCGAAGTCCGGAGTTCTCTCAGTCGATTCGTATGATTTTTTTCCTAGGCATCGTTTTTTCCTTGTTTTATCCTCCCCTGACATCTCCTTCCTTACTCATCGGTTTCAGCCGATTCTTGAGTAATTGTAACACTTATGAGACATAGAAGAATAGGGGGTGGTCGAAGTCTGAAGTACTGTCAGTCGATTCGTACGATTTTTTCCCTAGGCATCTTTTTCCTTTTTTTGTCCCCCTCGCATCTCCCCCCTTACTCAACGGTTTCGCACGATTCTTGAGTTGTGTTGACACTTATTAGATATAGAAGCATAGGGGGTGGTCGAAGTCCGAAGTACTGTCAGTCGATTTGTACGATTTTTTCCCTATACATCGTTTTCCTTGTTTCCACCCCCTAACATCTCCTACCTCACTCATCGCCTTTGAATGATTCTTCAGTCTTTGTAACACTTATGAGATATGAAGAATAGGGGGTGGTCCAAGTCCGAAGTTCTATCAGTCAATTCGTACGATTATTTCCCTAGGCATCTTTTTCCTTTTTTTATCCCCCTCACATCTCTTTCGTTACTCTTTGGTTTCACACAATTCTTGAGTAGTCGTAACGCTTATGAGATATAGAAGAATAGGGGGTGGTCGAAGTCCGGAGTTCTCTCAGTCGATTCGTATGATTTTTTCCCTAGGCATCGTTTTTTTTGTTTCGTCCCCCCGGACATCTCCTTCCTTACTCATCGGTTTCGGCCGATTCTTGAGTGATTGAAACACTTATGACCCATAGAAGAATAGGGGGTGGTCGAAGTCCGAAGTTCTCTCAGTCGATTCGTACGATTTTTTCCCTAGGCATCGTTTTTCTTTTTTTGTCCCCCTCACATCTGTTTCGTTACTCATTGGTTTCGCACGATTCTTGAGTAGTTGTAACACTTATGACACATAGATGAATAGGGGGTGGTCTAAGTCCGGAGTTCTCTCAGTCGATTCGTATGATTTTTTCCCTAGGCATCGTTTTCCTTGTTTGGACCCCCCTGACATCTCCTTTCTTACTTATCGGTTTCGGCCAATTCTTGAGTAATTGTAACACTTATGAGACATAGAAGAATAGAGGGTGGTCGAAGTCCGAATTACTGTCAGTCCATTCGTACGATTTTTTCCCTAGGCATCTTTTTCCTTTCTTTGTCCCCCTCACATCACCTTCCTTACTCATCGGTTTCGCACGATTCTTGAGTCGTTGTAACACTTATGAGACATAGAAGAAGAGGAGGTGGTCGAAGTCCGAAGTACTGTCAGTCGATTCGTACGATTTTTTCCCTAGGCATCTTTTTTCCTTTTTTGTCCCCCTCACATCTCCTCCATTACTCATCGGTTTCGCACGATTATTGAATCGTGGTAACACTTATGAGATATAGAAGAATAGGGGGTGGTCGAAGTCCGAAGTACTGTCAGTCGATTTGTACGATTTTTTCCCTATACATCGTTTTCCTTGTTTCCTCCCCCTAACATCTCCTTCCTCACTCAACGGCTTTGAATGATTCTTCAGTCGTTGTAACACATATGAGACTTAGAAGAATAGGGGGTGGTCGAAGTCCGAAGTACTGTCACTCGATTCGTACGATTTTTTCCCTAGGCATCTTTTTCCTTTTTTTATCCCCCTCACATCTCTTTCGTTACTCATTGGTTTCACACATTTCTTGAGTAGTCGTAACGCTTAAGAGATATAGAAGAATAGGGGGTGGTCGAAGTCCGGAGTTCTCTCAGTCGATTCGTATGATTTTTTCCCTAGGCATCGTTTTCCTTGTTTCGTCCCCCCTGACATCTCCTTCCTTACTCATCGGTTTCGGCCGATTCTTGAGTGATTGTAACACTTATGAGACAGAGAAGAATAGGGGGTGGTCGAAGTCCGATGTTCTCTCAGTCGATTCGTACGATTTTTTCCCTAGGCATCGTTTTCCTAATTTTGTCCCCCTCACATCTCTTTCGTTAATCATTGGTTTCACACGATTCTTGAGTAGTCGTAACACTTATCACATATAGAAGAATAGGGGGTGGTCGAAGTCCGGAGTTCTCTCAGTCGATTCGTATGATTGTTTCCCTAGGCATCATTTTCCTTGTTTTATCCCCCCTGACATCTCCTTCCTTACTCATCGGTTTCGGCCGATTCTTGAGTAATTGTAACACTTATGAGACATAGAAGAATAGGGGGTGGTCGAAGTCCGAAGTACTGTCAGTCGATTCGTACGATTTTTTTCCTAGGCATCTTTTTCCTTTCTTTGTCCCCCTCACATCACCTTCCTTACTCATCGGTTTCGTAGGATTCTTGAGTCATTATAACACTTATGAGATATAGGAGAATAGGGGGTGGTCGAAGTCTGGAGTTCTCTCAGTCTATTCGTATGATTTTTTCGCTAGGCATCATTTTCCTTCTTTCGTCCCCCCCTGACATCTCCTTCCTTACTCATCGGTTTCGGCCGATTCTTGAGTGATTGTAACACTTATGAGACATAGTAGAATAGGGCGTGGTCGAAGTCCGAAGTTCTCTTAGTCGATTCGTACGATTTTTTCCCTAGGCATCGTTTTCCTTTTTTTGTCCCCCTCACATCTCTTTCGTTACTCATTGGTTTCGCACGATTCTTGAGTAGTCGTAACACTTATGACATATAGAAGAATAGGGGGTGGTCGAAGTCCGGAGTTCTCTCAGTCGATTCGTATGATTTTTTTCCTAGGCATCGTTTTTTCCTTGTCTTATCCCCCCCTGACATCTCCTTCCTTACTCATCGGTTTCAGCCGATTCTTGAGTAATTGTAACACTTATGAGACATAGAAGAATAGGGGGTGGTCGAAGTCTGAAGTACTGTCAGTCGATTCGTACGATTTTTTCCCTAGGCATCTTTTTCCTTTCTTTGTCCCCCTCGCATCTCCCCCCTTACTCAACGGTTTCGCACGATTCTTGAGTTGTGGTGACACTTATGAGATATAGAAGAATAGGGGGTGGTCAAAGTCCGAAGTACTGTCAGTCGATTCGTACGATTTTTTCCCTAGGCATCTTTTTTCCTTTTTTGTCCCCCTCACATCTCCTCCATTACTCATCGGTTTCGCACGATTATTGAATCATGGTAACACTTATGAGATATAGAAGAATAGGGGGTGGTCGAAGTCCGAAGTACTGTCAGTCGATTTGTACGATTTTTTCCCTATACATCGTTTTCCTTGTTTCCTCCCCCTAACATCTCCTTCCTCACTCATCGGCTTTGAATGATTCTTCAGTCGTTGTAACACTTATGAGACTTAGAAGAATAGGGGGTGGTCGAAGTCCGAAGTACTGTCACTCGATTCGTACGATTTTTTCCCTAGGCATCTTTTCCTTTTTTTATCCCCCTCACATCTCTTTCGTTACTCATTGGTTTCACACATTTCTTGAGTAGTCGTAACGCTTAAGAGATATAGAAGAATAGGGGGTGGTCGAAGTCCGGAGTTCTCTCAGTCGATTCGTATGATTTTTTCCCTAGGCATCGTTTTCCTTGTTTCGTCCCCCCTGACATCTCCTTCCTTACTCATCGGTTTCGGCCGATTCTTGAGTGATTGTAACACTTATGAGACAGAGAAGAATAGGGGGTGGTCGAAGTCCGATGTTCTCTCAGTCGATTCGTACGATTTTTTCCCTAGGCATCGTTTTCCTAATTTTGTCCCCCTCACATCTCTTTCGTTAATCATTGGTTTCACACGATTCTTGAGTAGTCGTAACACTTATCACATATAGAAGAATAGGGGGTGGTCGAAGTCCGGAGTTCTCTCAGTCGATTCGTATGATTGTTTCCCTAGGCATCATTTTCCTTGTTTTATCCCCCCTGACATCTCCTTCCTTACTCATCGGTTTCGGCCGATTCTTGAGTAATTGTAACACTTATGAGACATAGAAGAATAGGGGGTGGTCGAAGTCCGAAGTACTGTCAGTCGATTCGTACGATTTTTTTCCTAGGCATCTTTTTCCTTTCTTTGTCCCCCTCACATCACCTTCCTTACTCATCGGTTTCGTAGGATTCTTGAGTCATTATAACACTTATGAGATATAGGAGAATAGGGGGTGGTCGAAGTCTGGAGTTCTCTCAGTCTATTCGTATGATTTTTTCGCTAGGCATCATTTTCCTTCTTTCGTCCCCCCCTGACATCTCCTTCCTTACTCATCGGTTTCGGCCGATTCTTGAGTGATTGTAACACTTATGAGACATAGTAGAATAGGGCGTGGTCGAAGTCCGAAGTTCTCTTAGTCGATTCGTACGATTTTTTCCCTAGGCATCGTTTTCCTTTTTTTGTCCCCCTCACATCTCTTTCGTTACTCATTGGTTTCGCACGATTCTTGAGTAGTCGTAACACTTATGACATATAGAAGAATAGGGGGTGGTCGAAGTCCGGAGTTCTCTCAGTCGATTCGTATGATTTTTTTCCTAGGCATCGTTTTTTCCTTGTCTTATCCCCCCCTGACATCTCCTTCCTTACTCATCGGTTTCAGCCGATTCTTGAGTAATTGTAACACTTATGAGACATAGAAGAATAGGGGGTGGTCGAAGTCTGAAGTACTGTCAGTCGATTCGTACGATTTTTTCCCTAGGCATCTTTTTCCTTTCTTTGTCCCCCTCGCATCTCCCCCCTTACTCAACGGTTTCGCACGATTCTTGAGTTGTGGTGACACTTATGAGATATAGAAGAATAGGGGGTGGTCAAAGTCCGAAGTACTGTCAGTCGATTCGTACGATTTTTTCCCTAGGCATCTTTTTCCTTTTTTTGTCCCCCTCACATCTCCTCCATTACTCATCGGTTTCGCACGATTATTGAATCATGGTAACACTTATGAGATATAGAAGAATAGGGGGTGGTCGAAGTCCGAAGTACTGTCAGTCGATTTGTACGATTTTTTCCCTATACATCGTTTTCCTTGTTTCCTCCCCCTAACATCTCCTTCCTCACTCAACGGCTTTGAATGATTCTTCAGTCGTTGTAACACATATGAGACTTAGAAGAATAGGGGGTGGTCGAAGTCCGAAGTACTGTCACTCGATTCGTACGATTTTTTCCCTAGGCATCTTTTTCCTTTTTTTATCCCCCTCACATCTCTTTCGTTACTCATTGGTTTCACACATTTCTTGAGTAGTCGTAACGCTTAAGAGATATAGAAGAATAGGGGGTGGTCGAAGTCCGGAGTTATCTCAGTCGATTCGTATGATTTTTTCCCTAGGCATCGTTTTCCTTGTTTCGTCCCCCCTGACATCTCCTTCCTTACTCATCGGTTTCGGCCGATTCTTGAGTGATTGTAACACTTATGAGACAGAGAAGAATAGGGGGTGGTCGAAGTCCGATGTTCTCTCAGTCGATTCGTACGATTTTTTCCCTAGGCATCGTTTTCCTAATTTTGTCCCCCTCACATCTCTTTCGTTAATCATTGGTTTCACACGATTCTTGAGTAGTCGTAACACTTATCACATATAGAAGAATAGGGGGTGGTCGAAGTCCGGAGTTCTCTCAGTCGATTCGTATGATTGTTTCCCTAGGCATCATTTTCCTTGTTTTATCCCCCCTGACATCTCCTTCCTTACTCATCGGTTTCGGCCGATTCTTGAGTAATTGTAACACTTATGAGACATAGAAGAATAGGGGGTGGTCGAAGTCCGAAGTACTGTCAGTCGATTCGTACGATTTTTTTCCTAGGCATCTTTTTCCTTTCTTTGTCCCCCTCACATCACCTTCCTTACTCATCGGTTTCGTAGGATTCTTGAGTCATTATAACACTTATGAGATATAGGAGAATAGGGGGTGGTCGAAGTCTGGAGTTCTCTCAGTCTATTCGTATGATTTTTTCGCTAGGCATCATTTTCCTTCTTTCGTCCCCCCCTGACATCTCCTTCCTTACTCATCGGTTTCGGCCGATTCTTGAGTGATTGTAACACTTATGAGACATAGTAGAATAGGGCGTGGTCGAAGTCCGAAGTTCTCTTAGTCGATTCGTACGATTTTTTCCCTAGGCATCGTTTTCCTTTTTTTGTCCCCCTCACATCTCTTTCGTTACTCATTGGTTTCGCACGATTCTTGAGTAGTCGTAACACTTATGACATATAGAAGAATAGGGGGTGGTCGAAGTCCGGAGTTCTCTCAGTCGATTCGTATGATTTTTTTCCTAGGCATCGTTTTTTCCTTGTCTTATCCCCCCCTGACATCTCCTTCCTTACTCATCGGTTTCAGCCGATTCTTGAGTAATTGTAACACTTATGAGACATAGAAGAATAGGGGGTGGTCGAAGTCTGAAGTACTGTCAGTCGATTCGTACGATTTTTTCCCTAGGCATCTTTTTCCTTTTTTGTCCCCCTCGCATCTCCCCCCTTACTCAACGGTTTCGTACGATTCTTGAGTTGTGGTGACACTTATGAGATATAGAAGAATAGGGGGTGGTCAAAGTCCGAAGTACTGTCAGTCGATTCGTACGATTTTTTCCCCAGGCATCTTTTTCCTTTCTTTGTCCCCCTCACATCACCTTCCTTACTCATCGGTTTCGCAGGATTCTTGAGTCGTTATAACACTTATGTGATATAGGAGAATAGGGGGTAGTCGAAGTCTGGAGTTCTCTCAGTCGATTCGTATGATTTTTTCCCTAGGCATCATTTTCCTTGTTTCGTCCCCCCTGACATCTCCTTCCTTACTCATCGGTTTCGGCCGATTCTTGAGTGATTGTAACACTTATGAGACATAGTAGAATAGGGCGTGGTCGAAGTCCGAAGTTCTCTTAGTCGATTCGTACGATTTTTTCCCTAGGCATCGTTTTCCTTTTTTTGTCCCCCTCACATCTCTTTCGTTACTCATTGGTTTCGTACGATTCTTGAGTAGTCGTAACACTTATGACATATAAAAGAATAGGGGGCGGTTGAAGTCCGGAGTTCTCTCAGTCGATTCGTATGATTTTTTTCCTAGGCATCGTTTTCCTTGTTTTATCCCCCCTGACATCTCCTTCCTTACTCATCGGTTTCGGCTGATTCTTGAGTAATTGTAACACTTATGAGACATAGAAGAATAGGGGGTGGTCGAAGTCTGAAGTACTGTTAGTCGATTCGTACGATTTTTTCCCTAGGCATCTTTTTCCTTTTTTTGTCCCCCTCACATCTCCCCCCTTACTCATCGGTTTCGCACGATTCTTGAGTTGTGGTGACACTTATGAGATATAGAAGAATAGGGGGTGGTCAAAGTCCGAAGTACTATCAGTCGATTTGTACGATTTCTTCCCTATACATCGTTTTCCTTGTTTCCTCCCCCTAACAACTCCTTCCTTACTCATCGGCTTTGAATGATTCTTCAGTCGTTGTAACACTTATGAGATATGAAGAATAGGGGGTGGTCCAAGTCCAAAGTTCTCTCAGTCGATCCGTACGATTTTTTCCCTAGGCATCTTTTTCCTTTTTTGTCCCCCTCACATCTCTTTCGTTACTCATTGGTGTCACACGTTTCTTGAGTAGTCGTAACGCTTATGAGACATAGAAGAATAGGGGGTGGTCGAAGTCCGAAGTTCTCTCAGTTGATTCGTACGATTTTTTCCCTAGGCATATTTTTCCTTGTTTCGTCCCCCCTGACATCTCCTTCCTAACTCATCAGTTTCGGCCGATTCTTGAGTGATTGTAACACTTATGAGACATAGAAGAATAGGGGGTGGTCGAAGTCCGAAGTTTTCTCAGTCGATTCGTACGATTTTTTCCTGATGCATCTTTTTCCTTTTTTTGTCCCCCTCACTTTGTGGATTGAAGATTCAAGACTATTTTCTTATTCCTTATTAAATTCTCTATCTTCTAAGCATGATTTCATTTACTTTTTATTGATAACTTTCCTTAATCATGTCTAGCTAGATCTTTTTGTGATTCCAATTATATGTAGATTATGGTTAAGTGATGGGATTATGCTTTAATTATGAATTTACCTTCTAATTTCATGTTCAAGGGGCTATGTTTTATTACGTAATTGTGATTGATCACCATAGTTGCATTCCAAGGGTTTGATCTAAAGCTTGGGAGGCTTAGATTAGATGCTAGGATCAAGAGAATTGCATGCTAGACAATAGTAGGGTCAAGGAACTCCATGATCTATTGGTAGTTAATGAATTGCTTAATATCTTAGTAGGAATTAGGCCTTTCATTAATCAACTTGTCTTCATTGCAATGAGAATTGACTGAACCATACTTAGGAGGTTTCCCACATGAAATTGGATTAAAATAGCTAATTCTAATTAGAGTGTTACATCCCTATCGCTTAGACCTAATTGAAGTATAATTGGAGTCACTCTCTCAGTCGATTCGTACGATTTTTTTCCTAAGCATCTTTTTCCTTTTTTGTCCCCCTCATATCTCTTTCGTTACTCATTGGTTTCGCACGTTTCTTGAGTAGTCGTAACGCTTATGAGACATAGAAGAATAGGGGGTGGTCGAAGTCCGAAGTTCTCTCAGTCGATTCGTACGATTTTTTCCCTAGGCATATTTTTCCTTGTTTCGTCCCCCCTGACAACTCCTTCCTAACTCATCAGTTTCGGCCGATTCTTGAGTGATTGTAACACTTATGAGACATAGAAGAATAGGGGGTGGTCGAAGTCCGAAGTTTTCTCAGTCGATTCGTACGATTTTTTCCTGATGCATCTTTTTCCTTTTTTTGTCCCCCTCACTTTGTGGATTGAAGATTCAAGACTATTTTCTTATTCCTTATTAAATTCTCTATCTTCTAAGCATGATTTCATTTACTTTTTATTGATAACTTTTCTTAATCATGTCTAGCTAGATCTTTTGTGATTCCAATTATATGTAGATTATGGATAAGTGATGGGATTATGCTTTAATTATGAATTTACCTTCTAATTTCATGTTCAAGGGGCTATGTTTTATTACGTAATTGTGATTGATCACCATAGTTGCATTCCAAGGGTTCGATCTAAAGCTTGGGAGGCTTAGATTAGATGCTAGGATCAAGAGAATTGCATGCTAGACAATAGTAGGGTCAAGGAACTCCATGATCTATTGGTAGTTAATGAATTGCTTAATATCTTAGTAGGAATTAGGCCTTTCATTAATCAACTTGTCTTCATTGCAATGAGAATTGAATGAACCATACTTAGGAGGTTTCCCACATGAAATTGGATTAAAATGGCTAATTCTAATTAGAGTGTTACATCCCTATCACTTAGACCTAATTGAAGTATAATTGGAGTCACTCTCTCAGTCGATTCGTACGATTTTTTCCCTAAGCATCTTTTTTCTTTTTTTGTCCACCTCATATCTCTTTCGTTACTCATTGGTTTAGCACGATTCTTGAGTAGTCGTAACACTTATGAGATATAGAAGAATAGGGGGTGGTCGAAGTCCGGAGTTCTCTCAGTCGATTCGTATGATTTTTTCCCTAGGCATCGTTTTCCTTATTTCGTCCCCCCTGACATCTCCTTCATTACTCATCGGTTTCGCCCGATTTTTGAATCATTGTAACACTTATGAGACATAGAAGAATAGGGGGTGGTCGATGTCCGAAGTACTGTCAGTCGATTCGTACGATTTTTTCCCTATGCATCATTTTCCTTGTTTCGTCCCTCTGACATCTCCTTCCTTACTCATCGGTTTCAAATGATTCTTCAGTCACTGTAACACTGATGGTCGATTCGTATGATTTTTGCCCTAGGCATCATTTTCCTTGTTTCGTCCCCCCTGACATCTCCTTCCTTTCTCATCGGTTTCGGCCGATTCTTGAGTTATTGTAACACTTATGAGACATAGAAGAATAGGGGGTGGTCGAAGTCCGAAGTTCTCTCAGTCGATTCGTACGATTTTTTCCTATGCATCTTTTTCCTTTTTTGTCCCCCTCACATCTCTTTCGTTACTCATTGGTTTCGCACAATTATTGAGTAGTCGTAACACTTATGAGATATAGAAGAATAGGGGGTGGTCGAAGCCCGGAGTTCTCTCAGTCGATTCGTATGATTTTTTCCGTAGGCATCATTTTCTTTGTTTCGTCACCCCTGACATCTCCTTCCTTACTCATCGGTTTCGGCCGATTCTAGAGTTATTGTAACACTTATGAGACACAGAAGAATAGGGGGTGGTCGAAGTCCGAAGTTCTCTCAGTCGATTCGTACGATTTTTTCCCTAGGCATCTTTTTCCTTTTTTTGACCCCCTCACATCACCTTCCTAACTCATCGGTTTTGCACGATTCTTGAGTCGTTGTAACACTTATTAGATATAGAAGAATAGGGGGTGGTGGAAGTCTGAAGTTTTCTCAGTCGATTCGTACGATTTTTTTCCCGAGGCATCTTTTTCCTTTTTTTGTCCCCCTCACATCTCCTTCCTTACTCATCGATTTCGCACAATTCTTGAGTCGTGGTAACACTTATGAGATATAGAAGAATAGGGGGTGGTCAAAGTCCGAAGTACTGTCAGTCGATTTGTACGATTTTTTCCCTATACGTCGTTTTCCTTGTTTCCACCCCCTGACATCTCCTTCCTTACTCATCGGTTTTGAACGATTCTTCAGTCGTTGTAACACTTATGAGATATGAAGAATAGGGGGTGGTCCAAGTCCGAAGTTCTCTCAGTCGATTCGTACGATTTTTTCCCTAGGCATCTTTTTCCATTTTTTGTCCCCCTCACATCTCTTTCGTTACTCATTGGTTTCGCACGATTCTTGAGTAGTCGTAACACTTATGAGATATAGAAGAATAGGGGGTGGTTGAAGCCCGGAGTTCTCTCAGTCGATTCGTATGATTTTTTCCGTAGGCATCATTTTCCTTGTTTCGTCACCCCTGACATCTCCTTTCTTACTCATCGGTTTCAGCCGATTCATGAGTTATTGTAACACTTATGAGACATAGAAGAATAGGGGGTGGTCGAAGTCCGAAGTTCTCTCAGCCGATTTGTACGATTTTTTCCTATACATCTTTTTCCTTTTTTGTCCCCCTCACATCTCTTTCGTTACTCATTGGTTTCACACGATTATTGAGTAGTCGTAAACTTATGAGATATAGAAGAATAGGGGGTGGTGGAAGTCCGGAGTTCTCTTAGTCGATTCGTATGATTTTTGTCCTAGCCATCATTTTCCTTGTTTCGTCCCCCTGACATCTCCTTCCTTACTCATCGGTTTTGCACGATTCTTGAGTCGTTGTAACACTTATTAGGTATAGAAGAATAGGGGGTGGTGGAAGTCCGAAGTTTTCTCAGTCGATTCGTACGATTTTTTTCCCGAGGCATCTTTTTCCTTTTTTTGTCCCCCTCACATCTCTTTCGTTACTCATTGGTTTCGCACAATTCTTGAGTCGTGGTAACACTTATGAGATATAGAAGAATAGGGGGTGGTCCAAGTCCGAAGTACTGGCAGTCGATTTGTACGATTTTTTCCCTATACGTCGTTTTCCTTGTTTCCTCCCCCTGACATCTCCTTCCTTACTCATCGGTTTTGAACGATTCTTCAGTCGTTGTAACACTTATGAGATATGAAGAATAGGGGGTGGTCCAAGTCCGAAGTTCTCTCAGTCGATTCGTACGATTTTTTCCCTAGGCATCTTTTTCCATTTTTTGTCCCCCTCACATCTCTTTCGTTACTCATTGGTTTCGCACGATTCTTGAGTAGTCGTAACACTTATGAGATATAGAAGAATAGGGGGTGGTTGAAGCCCGGAGTTCTCTCAGTCGATTCGTATGATTTTTTCCGTAGGCATCATTTTCCTTGTTTCGTCACCCCTGACATCTCCTTTCTTACTTATCGGTTTCAGCCGATTCTTGAGTTATTGTAACACTTATGAGACATAGAAGAATAGGGGGTGGTCGAAGTCCGAAGTTCTCTCAGCCGATTTGTACGATTTTTTCCTATGCATCTTTTTCCTTTTTTGTCCCCCTCACATCTCTTTCGTTACTCATTGGTTTCACACGATTATTGAGTAGTCGTAAAACTTATGAGATATAGAAGAATAGGGGGTGGTGGAAGTCCGGAGTTCTCTTAGTCGATTCGTATGATTTTTGCCCTAGGCATCATTTTCCTTGTTTCGTCCCCCCTGACATCTCCTTCCTTACTCATCGGTTTTGCACGATTCTTGAGTCGTTGTAACACTTATTAGGTATAGAAGAATAGGGGGTGGTGGAAGTCCGAAGTTTTCTCAGTCGATTCGTACGATTTTTTTCCCGAGGCATCTTTTTCCTTTTTTTGTCCCCCTCACATCTCTTTCGTTACTCATTGGTTTCGCACGATTCTTGAGTAGTCGTAACACTTATGAGATAT
This sequence comes from Mentha longifolia, assembly GCA_001642375.2. Classification (NCBI taxonomy): domain Eukaryota; kingdom Viridiplantae; phylum Streptophyta; class Magnoliopsida; order Lamiales; family Lamiaceae; genus Mentha; species Mentha longifolia. The sequence continues at coordinate 25,152,317 of CM038111.1, read as the reverse complement.
AGAAGAATAGGGGGTGGTGGAAGTCCGAAGTACTGTCAGTCGATTTGTACGATTTTTTCCCTATCCGTCGTTTTCCTTGTTTCCTCCCCCTGACATCTCCTTCCTTACTCATCGGTTTTGAACGATTCTTCAGTTGTTGTAACACTTATGAGATATGAAGAATAGCGGGTGGTCCAAGTCTGAAGTTCTCTCAGTCGATTCGTACGATTTTTTCCCTAGGCATCTTTTTCCATTTTTTGTCCCCCTCACATCTCTTTCGTTACTCATTGGTTTCGCACGATTCTTGAGTAGTCGTAACACTTATGAGATATAGAAGAATAGGGGGTGGTCGAAGCCCGGAGTTCTCTCAGTCGATTCGTATGATTTTTTCCGTAGGCATCATTTTCCTTGTTTCGTCACCCCTGACATCTCCTTTCTTACTCATCGGTTTCAGCCGATTCTTGTGTTATTGTAACACTTATGAGACATAGAAGAAAAGGGGGTGGTCGAAGTCCGAAGTTCTCTCAGCCGATTTGTACGATTTTTTCCTATGCATCTTTTTCCTTTTTTGTCCCCCTCACATCTCTTTCGTTACTCATTGGTTTCACACGATTATTGAGTAGTCGTAAAACTTATGAGATATAGAAGAATAGGGGGTGGTGGAAGTCCGGAGTTCTCTTAGTCGATTCGTATGATTTTTGCCCTAGGCATCATTTTCCTTGTTTCGTCCCCCCTGACATCTCCTTCCTTACTCATCGGTTTTGCACGATTCTTGAGTCGTTGTAACACTTATTAGGTATAGAAGAATAGGGGGTGGTGGAAGTCCGAAGTTTTCTCAGTCGATTCGTACGATTTTTTTCCCGAGGCATCTTTTTCCTTTTTTTGTCCCCCTCACATCTCCTTCCTTACTCATCGGTTTCGCACAATTCTTGAGTCGTGGTAACACTTATGAGATATAGAAGAATAGGGGGTGGTGGAAGTCCGAAGTACTGTCAGTCGATTTGTACGATTTTTTCCCTATCCGTCGTTTTCCTTGTTTCCTCCCCCTGACATCTCCTTCCTTACTCATCGGTTTTGAACGATTCTTCAGTTGTTGTAACACTTATGAGATATGAAGAATAGGGGGTGGTCCAAGTCTGAAGTTCTCTCAGTCGATTCGTACGATTTTTTCCCTAGGCATCTTTTTCCATTTTTTGTCCCCCTCACATCTCTTTCGTTACTCATTGGTTTCGCACGATTCTTGAGTAGTCGTAACACTTATGAGATATAGAAGAATAGGGGGTGGTCGAAGCCCGGAGTTCTCTCAGTCGATTCGTATGATTTTTTCCGTAGGCATCATTTTCCTTGTTTCGTCACCCCTGACATCTCCTTTCTTACTCATCGGTTTCAGCCGATTCTTGAGTTATTGTAACAATTATGAGACATAGAAGAATAGGGGGTGGTCGAAGTCCGAAGTTCTCTCAGCCGATTTGTACGATTTTTTCCTAGGCATCTTTTTCCTTTTTTTGTTCCCCTCACATCTCTTTCGTTACTCATTGGTTTCGCACAATTCTTGAGTAGTCGTAACACTTATGAGATATAGAAGAATAGGGGGTGGTCGAAGCCCGGAGTTCTCTCAGTCGATTCGTTTGATTTTTTCCGTAGGCATCATTTTCCTTGTTTCGTCACCCCTGACATCTCCTTCCTTACTCATCGGTTTCGGCCGATTCTAGAGTGATTGTAACACTTATGAGACATAGAAGAATAGGGGGTGGTCGAAGTCCGAAGTTCTCTCAGTCGATTCGTACGATTTTTTCCCTAGGCATCTTTTTCCTTTTTTTGTCCCCCTCACATCTCTTTCGTTACTCATTGGTTTCGCACGATTCTTGAGTAGTCGTAAAACTTATGAGATATAGAAAAATAGGGGGTGGTGGAAGTCCGGAGTTCTCTCAGTCGATTCGTATGATTTTTGCCCTAGGCATCATTTTCCTTGTTTCATCCCCCCTGACATCTCCTTCCTTACTCATCGGTTTCGGCCGATTCTTAAGTTATTGTAATACTTATGAGACATAGAAGAATAGGGGGTGGTCGAAGTCCGAAGTTCTCTCAGTCGATTCGTACGATTTTTTCCCTAGGCATCTTTTTCCTTTTTTTGTCCCCCTCACATCTCTTTCGTTACTCATTGGTTTCGCACAATTATTGAGTAGTCGTAACACTTATGAGATATAGAAGAATAGGGGGTGGTCGAAGCCCGGAGTTCTCTCAGTCGATTCGTATGATTTTTTCCGTAGGCATCATTTTCCTTGTTTCATCACCCCTGACATCTCCTTCCTTACTCATCGGTTTCGGCCGATTCTAGAGTTATTGTAACACTTATGAGACACAGAAGAATAGGGGGTGGTCGAAGTCCGAAGTTCTCTCAGTCGATTCGTACGATTTTTTCCCTAGGCATCTTTTTCCTTTTTTTGACCCCCTCACATCACCTTCCTAACTCATCGGTTTTGCACGATTCTTGAGTCGTTGTAACACTTATTAGATATAGAAGAATAGGGGGTGGTGGAAGTCCGAAGTTTTCTCAGTCGATTCGTACGATTTTTTTCCCGAGGCATCTTTTTCCTTTTTTTGTCCCCCTCACATCTCCTTCCTTACTCATCGGTTTCGCACAATTCTTGAGTCGTGGTAACACTTATGAGATATAGAAGAATAGGGGGTGGTCAAAGTCCGAAGTACTGTCAGTCGATTTGTACGATTTTTTCCCTATACGTCGTTTTCCTTGTTTCCTCCCCCTGACATCTCCTTCCTTACTCATCGGTTTTGAACGATTCTTCAATCGTTGTAACACTTATGAGATATGAAGAATAGGGGGTGGTCCAAGTCCGAAGTTCTCTCAGTCGATTCGTACGATTTTTTCCCGAGGCATCTTTTTCCATTTTTTGTCCCCCTCACATCTCTTTCGTTACTCATTGGTTTCGCACGATTCTTGAGTAGTCGTAACTCTTATGAGATATAGAAGAATAGGGGGTGGTCGAAGCCCGGAGTTCTCTCAGTCGATTCGTATGATTTTTTCCGTAGGCATCATTTTCCTTGTTTCGTCACCCCTGACATCTCCTTTCTTACTCATCGGTTTCAGCCGATTCTTGAGTTATTGTAACACTTATGAGACATAGAAGAATAGGGGGTGGTCGAAGTCCGAAGTTCTCTCAGCCGATTTGTACGATTTTTTCCTATGCATCTTTTTCCTTTTTTGTCCCCCTCACATCTCTTTCGTTACTCATTGGTTTCACACGATTATTGAGTAGTCGTAAAACTTATGAGATATAGAAGAATAGGGGGTGGTGGAAGTCCGGAGTTCTCTTAGTCGATTCGTATGATTTTTGCCCTAGGCATCATTTTCCTTGTTTCGTCCCCCCTGACATCTCCTTCCTTACTCATCGGTTTTGCACGATTCTTGAGTCGTTGTAACACTTATTAGGTATAGAAGAATAGGGGGTGGTGGAAGTCCGAAGTTTTCTCAGTCGATTCGTACGATTTTTTTCCCGAGGCATCTTTTCCTTTTTTTGTCCCCCTCACATCTCCTTCCTTACTCATCGGTTTCGCACAATTCTTGAGTCGTGGTAACACTTATGAGATATAGAAGAATAGGGGGTGGTGGAAGTCCGAAGTACTGTCAGTCGATTTGTACGATTTTTTCCCTATCCGTCGTTTTCCTTGTTTCCTCCCCCTGACATCTCCTTCCTTACTCATCGGTTTTGAACGATTCTTCAGTTGTTGTAACACTTATGAGATATGAAGAATAGGGGGTGGTCCAAGTCTGAAGTTCTCTCAGTCGATTCGTACGATTTTTTCCCTAGGCATCTTTTTCCTTTTTTTGTCCCCCTCACATCTCTTTCGTTACTCATTGGTTTCGCACGATTCTTGAGTAGTCGTAAAACTTATGAGATATAGAAAAATAGGGGGTGGTGGAAGTCCGGAGTTCTCTCAGTCGATTCGTATGATTTTTGCCCTAGGCATCATTTTCCTTGTTTCATCCCCCCTGACATCTCCTTCCTTACTCATCGGTTTCGGCCGATTCTTAAGTTATTGTAATACTTATGAGACATAGAAGAATAGGGGGTGGTCGAAGTCCGAAGTTCTCTCAGTCGATTCGTACGATTTTTTCCCTAGGCATCTTTTTCCTTTTTTTGTCCCCCTCACATCTCTTTCGTTACTCATTGGTTTCGCACAATTATTGAGTAGTCGTAACACTTATGAGATATAGAAGAATAGGGGGTGGTCGAAGCCCGGAGTTCTCTCAGTCGATTCGTATGATTTTTTCCGTAGGCATCATTTTCCTTGTTTCATCACCCCTGACATCTCCTTCCTTACTCATCGGTTTCGGCCGATTCTAGAGTTATTGTAACACTTATGAGACACAGAAGAATAGGGGGTGGTCGAAGTCCGAAGTTCTCTCAGTCGATTCGTACGATTTTTTCCCTAGGCATCTTTTTCCTTTTTTTGACCCCCTCACATCACCTTCCTAACTCATCGGTTTTGCACGATTCTTGAGTCGTTGTAACACTTATTAGATATAGAAGAATAGGGGGTGGTGGAAGTCCGAAGTTTTCTCAGTCGATTCGTACGATTTTTTTCCCGAGGCATCTTTTTCCTTTTTTTGTCCCCCTCACATCTCCTTCCTTACTCATCGGTTTCGCACAATTCTTGAGTCGTGGTAACACTTATGAGATATAGAAGAATAGGGGGTGGTCAAAGTCCGAAGTACTGTCAGTCGATTTGTACGATTTTTTCCCTATACGTCGTTTTCCTTGTTTCCTCCCCCTGACATCTCCTTCCTTACTCATCGGTTTTGAACGATTCTTCAATCGTTGTAACACTTATGAGATATGAAGAATAGGGGGTGGTCCAAGTCCGAAGTTCTCTCAGTCGATTCGTACGATTTTTTCCCGAGGCATCTTTTTCCATTTTTTGTCCCCCTCACATCTCTTTCGTTACTCATTGGTTTCGCACGATTCTTGAGTAGTCGTAACTCTTATGAGATATAGAAGAATAGGGGGTGGTCGAAGCCCGGAGTTCTCTCAGTCGATTCGTATGATTTTTTCCGTAGGCATCATTTTCCTTGTTTCGTCACCCCTGACATCTCCTTTCTTACTCATCGGTTTCAGCCGATTCTTGAGTTATTGTAACAATTATGAGACATAGAAGAATAGGGGGTGGTCGAAGTCCGAAGTTCTCTCAGCCGATTTGTACGATTTTTTCCTAGGCATCTTTTTCCTTTTTTTGTTCCCCTCACATCTCTTTCGTTACTCATTGGTTTCGCACAATTCTTGAGTAGTCGTAACACTTATGAGATATAGAAGAATAGGGGGTGGTCGAAGCCCGGAGTTCTCTCAGTCGATTCGTTTGATTTTTTCCGTAGGCATCATTTTCCTTGTTTCGTCACCCCTGACATCTCCTTCCTTACTCATCGGTTTCGGCCGATTCTAGAGTTATTGTAACACTTATGAGACATAGAAGAATAGGGGGTGGTCGAAGTCCGAAGTTCTCTCAGTCGATTCGTACGATTTTTTCCCTAGGCATCTTTTTCCTTTTTTTGTCCCCCTCACATCTCTTTCGTTACTCATTGGTTTCGCACGATTCTTGAGTAGTCGTAAAACTTATGAGATATAGAAAAATAGGGGGTGGTGGAAGTCCGGAGTTCTCTCAGTCGATTCGTATGATTTTTGCCCTAGGCATCATTTTCCTTGTTTCATCCCCCCTGACATCTCCTTCCTTACTCATCGGTTTCGGCCGATTCTTAAGTTATTGTAATACTTATGAGACATAGAAGAATAGGGGGTGGTCGAAGTCCGAAGTTCTCTCAGTCGATTCGTACGATTTTTTCCCTAGGCATCTTTTTCCTTTTTTTGTCCCCCTCACATCTCTTTCGTTACTCATTGGTTTCGCACAATTATTGAGTAGTCGTAACACTTATGAGATATAGAAGAATAGGGGGTGGTCGAAGCCCGGAGTTCTATCAGTCGATTCGTATGATTTTTTCCCTAGGCATCATTTTCCTTGTTTCGTCACCCCTGACATCTCCTTCCTTACTCATCGGTTTCGGCCGATTCTTGAGTTATTGTAACACTTATGAGACATAGAAGAATAGGGGGTGGTCGAAGTCCGAAGTTCTCTCAGTCGATCCGTACGATTTTTTCCCTATGCATCTTTTTCCTCTTTTTGTCCCCCTCACATCTCTTTCGTTACTAATTGGTTTCACACATTTCTTGAGTAGTCGTAACGCTTATGAGATATAGAAGAATAGGGGGTGGTCGAAGTCCGGTGGTCTCTCAGTCGATTCGTATGATTTTTTCCCTAAGCATCGTTTTCCTTGTTTCGTCCCCCCTGACATCTCCTTCCTTACTCATCGGTTTCGGCCGATTCTTGAGTAATTGTAACACTTATGAGACATAGAAGAATAGGGGGTGGTCGAAGTCCGAAGTACTGTCAGTCGATTCGTACGATTTTTTCCCTATGCATCATTTTCCTAGTTTCGTCCCCCTGACATCTCCTTCCTTACTCATCGGTTTCGCACGATTCTTCAGTCATTGTAACACTGATGAGATATAGAAAAATAGGGGGTGGTCCAAGTCCGAAGTACTGTCAGTCGATTCGTACGATTTTGTCCCTACGCATCATTTTCCTTGTTTCGTCCCCCTGACATCTCCTTCCTTACTCATCGGTTTCAAACGATTCTTCAGTCATTGTCACACTGATGAGATATTGAAAAATAGGGGGTGGTCCAAGTCCGAAGTACTGTCAGTTGATTCGTACGATTTTTTCCCTACGCATCATTTTTCTTGTTTCGTCCCCCTGACATCTCCTTCCTTACTCATCGGTTTCAAACGATTCTTCAGTCATTGTAACACTGATGAGATATAGAAAAATAGGGGGTGGTCCAAGTCCGGAGTTCTCTCACTCGATTAGTACGATTTTTTCTCTAAACATCTTTTTCCTTTTTTTGTCCACCACACATCTCCTGCGTTACTCATTGGTTTCGCACGATTCTTGAGTAGTCTTAACACTTATGAGACATAGAAGAATAGGGGGTGGTCGAAGTCCGAAGTACTGTCAGTCAATTCGTACGATTTTTTCCCTAGGCATCTTCGGACTTCGAGCACCCCCTATTCTTCTATGTCTCATAAGTGTTACGATTACTCAAGAATTGGCCGAAACCGATGAGTAAGGAAGGAGATGTCAGGGGGGACGAAACAAGGAAAACGATGCCTAGGGAAAAAATCATACGAATCGACTGAGAGAACTCCGGACTTCGACCTCCCCTATTCTTCTATATCTCATAAGTGTTACGACTTCTCAAGAATCGTACGAAACCAATGAGTAATGCAGGAGATGTGAGGTGGACAAAAAAAAGGAAAAAGATGCTTAGGGAAAAAATCGTACTAATCGAATGAGAGAACTCCGGACTTGGACCACCCCCTATTTTTCTATATCTCATCAGTGTTACAATGACTGAAGAATCGTTTGAAACCGATGAGTAAGGAAGGTGATGTCAGGTGGACGAAACAAGGAAAATGAAGCGTAGGGAAAAAATCGTACGAATCGACTGACAGTACTTCGGACTTGGACCGCCCCCTATTTTTCTATATCTCATCAGTGTGACAATGACTGAAGAATCGTTTGAAACCGATGAGTAAGGAAGGAGATGTAAGGGGGACAAAGAAAGGAAAAAGATGCCTAGGGAAAAAATCGTACGAATTGACTGACAGTACTTCGGACTTCGACCACCCCCTATTCTTCTATGTCTCATAAGTGTTAAGACTACTCAAGAATCGTGCGAAACCAATGAGTAACGCAGGAGATGTGTGGTGGACAAAAAAAGGAAAAAGATGTTTAGAGAAAAAATCGTACTAATCGAGTGAGAGAACTCCGGACTTAGACCACCCCCTATTTTTCTATATCTCATCAGTGTTACAATGACTGAAGAATCGTTTGAAACCGATGAGTAAGGAAGGAGATGTCAGGGGGACGAAACAAGAAAAATGATGCGTAGGGAAAAAATCGTACGAATCAACTGACAGTACTTCGGACTTGGACCACCCCCTATTTTTCAATATCTCATCAGTGTGACAATGACTGAAGAATCGTTTGAAACCGATGAGTAAGGAAGGAGATGTCAGGGGGACGAAACAAGGAAAATGATGCGTAGGGAAAAAATCGTACGAATCGACTGACAGTACTTCGGACTTGGACCACCCCCTATTTTTCTATATCTCATCAGTGTTACAATGACTGAAGAATCGTGCGAAACCGATGAGTAAGGAAGGAGATGTCAGGGGGACGAAACTAGGAAAATGATGCATAGGGAAAAAATCGTACGAATCGACTGACAGTACTTCGGACTTCGACCACCCCCTATTCTTCTATGTCTCATAAGTGTTACAATTACTCAAGAATCGGCCGAAACCGATGAGTAAGGAAGGAGATGTCAGGGGGGACGAAACAAGGAAAACGATGCTTAGGGAAAAAATCATACGAATCGACTGAGAGACCACCGGACTTCGACCACCCCCTATTCTTCTATATCTCATAAGCGTTACGACTACTCAAGAAATGTGTGAAACCAATTAGTAACGAAAGAGATGTGAGGGGGACAAAAAGAGGAAAAAGATGCATAGGGAAAAAATCGTACGGATCGACTGAGAGAACTTCGGACTTGGACCACCCCCTATTCTTCTATATCTCATAAGTGTTACGACTACTCAAGAATCGTGCGAAACCAATGAGTAACGAAAGTGATATGAGGGGGACAAAAAATAGAAAAAGATGCCTAGGGAAAAAATCGTACGAATCGACTGAGAGAACTTCTGATGAGACGGGACTTAGCATTGAAGAGACCAATCGGGACTTGCAGCTCGGAGGAGCAGTGATGAGGTCGAGAGCCAAGAAGCTGCAAGGTTATTTGCAATGCTATATTTCGAAGAGATTGGCAAATGATGGAGTCGAATTTCATCAATACAAGTTGGTGAATTTAACAACTGTTGAAGATGAAGATTTGGGCGTCCATCATTGAAGAAAAGGAAGACAAGTCCAAGAAAACAAATTTTCTTATATTTTATTTGGGCTTAAAAACTTTGTATTTATTTTTAATTTAGTTTAGTCCAATTATCACAACATGTTTAGGTGATTAATTGGCCCAGTTATATTTAATTAAGGAGTCCGAAATTATCAAGCCCAAGCCTTGTTAATTTCGAAAACCTACCTAGCTTAGGAATTAGATTAGTATTTATGTTAATTTTCGTTCATACTTTGAGACAGACTTGATTGAATGAAAACAGCTTTTACGCTATTCTCTTGTCTCACAAAAACTGAAGGTTCTTGGTAGAGTTTGATATTGGCGATTTCAAACTTGAATTCATTGACTCGTTCATGATATCTCGTAGTATCCGGGTTAGTCGAGCCACGAAGATTGCTCCATAAACGCGTTTCGGATTCACGTAGATCCGGGGTTCATTTCGGGTAAGATTCACAATTTGTTTCCGTTTGAATTCTGCAATTCGTGTTCTTTTCATTTTCCAGCCATTCATCATCGTTCGTATATCATAAATATCCATCCTACATCGATCCTGTAGCTATTCCATCCCAGAAAAACCTTAGATTAAGTTCAGATCCGTTTTTGAAACCCTAACTCGTCCTGAAAATCACCACCGTGCCAAATCGAAAACTACTCGTGCGTTTTCGCTGAATTTTGGATATGTTCTTCATAACCCTAAGTTGTAACTCGTGTTAAAATTTGAGCTTAATCGGAATTGAATTGCTTAGGTTACTGTCGACGCCTATTCAGCGTATTTGTGGGTAGAAATTCGGGGAATTGTCATTCGATTTTTCATAGTTATATTTGGATTGAATCTTTCGTGTCTGACGTTGTTCGATTCTCAGCTTCCGCATATTGTGATCGCATCTTAAATAACCTAAGCAATTCAATTCCGATTAAGCTCAAATTTTAACACGAGTTACAACTTAGGGCTATGAAGAACATATCCAAAATTCAGCGAAAACGCACGAGTAGTTTTCGATTTGGCACGGTGGTTATTTTCAGGACGAGTTAGTGTTTCAAAAACGGATCTGAAATTAATCTAAGGCTTTTCTGGGATGGAATAACTACAGGATCGATGTAGGATGGATATTTATGATATATGAACGATGATGAATGGCTGGAAACGAAAAGAACACGAATTGCAGAATTCAAACGGAAACAAATTTTGAATCTTACCCGAAACGAACCCCGGATCTACGTGAATCCGAAACGCGTTTATGGAGCAATCTTCGTGGCTCGACTAACCCGGATACTACGAGATATCACGAACGAGTCGATGAATTCAAGTTTGAAATCGCCAATATCAAACTCTACCAAGAACCTTCAGTTTTTGTGAGACAAGAGAATAGCGTAAAAGCTGTTTTCATTCAATCAAGTCTGTCTCAAAGTATGAACGAAAATTAACATAAATACTAATCTAATTCCTAAGCTAGGTAGGTTTTCGAAATTAACAAGGCTTGGGCTTGATAATTTCGGACTCCTTAATTAAATATAACTGGGCCAATTAATCACCTAAACATGTTGTGATAATTGGACTAAACTAAATTAAAAATAAATACAAAGTTTTTAAGCCCAAATAAAATATAAAACATGAGCAACTAAATAAATTCATCAGTGCTGGACCCGGGCTCATCATTCCCCCCCTGTTGAAAAGAATTCGTCCTCGAATTCGGCTCCTCCTCCGCAACGAAATCATCGTGATCTTATTGATAGCGCGGCAGTCCATGCACATGCGCCATTCGTTGTTCTTCTTTGGTACGAGGATGACAGGCACTGCGCACGGTGTCAAGCTCTCTCTAATTTGCTTCTTCTCTTTAGGGCTGGTCCGGTAAGGTGGCCGGTTATGAAAGACTGCACCCGGCTGAAAGTCAATTTGGTGCTCAATTCCTCGAATCGGTGTCAGACCACTTGGAATCTCGTCCGGGAACACATCTTTGAACTCCTCCATCAAAGGCTGCAAAATAGAAGGAATAACAATATCAGGAGTATCATTAGCCTTAAAAGTAATTAGAACGATAGGCTTACCAACTCGGATTGCTTTCGGTACTTCCTTTGCACTAATAAACAAGTTCTTGTGCACTGGATCTGAATTAGCTGCACTAGAACTCGATGGTGTGGCATCATGAACGGCCTTAGAGGGTCTCTGAGGTGTGAAAGAGGTTGCCTTGGATGACTTGGGGTCGACCAAACTCATTGTAGTACTAGGAGAAGAAGGCGTGGCCGGGTGATCAGACTTATTCTTCTCTCGTTCTTCCTTGAACTTCTCTTGCATCCTCTTCTGGTCTTCTACAACATCCTTAGGCGCCAATGGCCATAATTTGGTGGTGCGTCCATCCTTAGTCACGGCATAAGTGTTGGCGAATCCATCATGTATCGCCTTCCTATCGAACTGCCAAGGACGACCAAGCAAGATATGTGCCGCCTCCATAGGGATGACGTCACACAAAACAGTGTCAGTAAAATGACCAATAGAAAAGGTGATAGGTACCTGGTATCCAACACGAATCTCGCCTCTGTCTGTCAACCATTGCAATCGGTACGGTTTTGGATGCTTTTGTGGGATCAAATTCAGCTTCCCCACTGCATACTGACTAATGGCGTTTACAACGCTTCCACTATCAATGATGAGCGAGCACACCTTATCCTGAATGGAACAGCGAGAATAAAAGATGTTCTCCCGCTGATCATTATGTTCTTCCTCTCGAATAAGACTCAAGGCTCGAATCGAAACAAGGCTGACGTGCGTTTGCTTCGGCTGCTCATCCACAATATCAATGTCGCCCAGGAGTGAGCTGACTAGGGGCTGCTCAGTATCCCCTTTTACTTCTCCTTCTCCTTCTTCTTCAAATTCCTCTTCACTCGCTGATTCTAACTCATTCTGCTCGGTGAGGAATGAAACTCTGCGATTCGGACACTGGGCTTGAAAATGTCCCCATCCTCTGCACTTGTGACACTGAACGTCACGTGCTCTCCCTGAATTACTATTCTCAGGCTGACTAGGCTGCATGGGGCGATTCTGAGAATTTCTGTTCGGTGCAGGCGAGGTGTAGTCAGGTCTGCGAGAGGGTTGTGGTGCAGACTGCTCAGAACGGCGAACGGGCTGTGTGGACTGGTTAGGAGGACGTGTAGGGGTTGTCCTAGGCGTGGAAGAATCACCTCGGTTCCAAGGACTCCTAACAGGCGTCGACTGGAAGGATCGACGACGTCCATCTCTGAGCTGCCGTTCGACAATAGATGCATAATGGACCATTGCTTCAACTGAATCGAATTCCTTCAATTCGACTTCACAAGCAATATCTGGATTCATTCCTTCAGTGTACCGGTTGAGTGTGGCAATCAGGGTCTCTTCCTTACCAACCCGGTTCATAGCTGTCTCGAGCTCCTTGTGGTATTCCTCAATCGAACGAGTGCCCTGCTTGATCTTGTTCAACCTCTTCTCAAGCTCTCGCTCATAGTGTACCGGAATGAAACGTCCTCTCATGACGTCCTTCATCTCTTGCCATGTGTCTATAGGTGGATATCGATCACGGCGTCTTCTCTCTTGCTGATTTTCCCACCACGAGGCTGCATACCCTCTAAACTCCAAGGACGCGAGCTGAACCTTCTTCAATTCAGGAAAGTCGTAACACTCAAAGATCTTGTTGACTTTCCTCTCCCAATCGAGGTACAAATCAGGATCATGTAACCCCTCGAACTCTGGAATGCTTGTTTTGATGTTGTTTAACAAGCTATCTGTATCGCCATGTCGGCGCTGGTTGGCTCGGAAATCACGCCTGGGAGGTGGAGGTGGACGTCTATGGTCACGTCTCTGATTCCTCTGTGGAAACTCAAATTCTGCCTCTGATTCCTCATTATTGCCATCATGTTCTTCTTCATGTTCATCATCAGAAACAGGCTCAAATACTGGCTGGGGCTGGCGGACATGTTGTCGTCTGACTGGTCGATCTGGCTGAATAGGCTGGTTTCTGATTGGTGGAGGTAAAGTTGCTCGAGGGTTGAGGTGATCGAACTGTGCTATCACTTTGTCAAAAGTGTCATCGATCTTCTGCTCCAATAGTCGACTCCGCCTCTCAAAGTGTTGTGCCATAGCATCGAAGTGATACTTAGCATCCCAAGGCTGTTGAGACGATGAAGACATATCAAGAGGTGGGGTAGACGACTTGAGTGGGTTGTCTTGATTCTTGGAACCGTCTCCGGATTTCATGATACCTGCAAAATCGTACGAATCGACTAAGAGAGTGACTCCAATTATACTTCAATTAGGTCTAAGTGATAGGGATGTAACACTCTAATTAGAATTAGCCATTTTAATCCAATTTCATGTGGGAAACTTCCTAAGTATGGTTCATTCAATTCTCATTGCAATGAAGACAAGTTGATTAATGAAAGGCCTAATTCCTACTAAGATATTAAGCAATTCATTAACTACCAATAGATCATGGAGTTCCTTGACCCTACTATTGTCTAGCATGCAATTCTCTTGATCCTAGCATCTAATCTAAGCCTCCCAAGCTTTAGATCAAACACTTGGAATGCAACTATGGTGATCAATCACAATTACGTAATAAAATATAGCCCCAAGAGAATTGAACATGAAATTAGAAGGTAAATGCATAATTAAAGCATAATCCCATCACTTATCCATAATCTACATATAATTGGAATCACAAAAAGATCTAGCTAGACATGATTAAGGAAAGTTATCAATAAAAAGTAAATGAAATCATGCTTAGAAGATAGAGAATTTAATAAGGAATAAGAAAATAGTCTTGAATCTTCAATCCACAAAGTGATGCTCTTCAAATCTTCAAAATACTAAAGTAGAAAGAGAGAAATGTTTCTAGGGTTCTAAGAATATTAAGGTATGCAAAAGATACACAAATGGGGTGAATTTTGGGATTAAATACATAGAAAATTGAGTTTGGGTCGAGTTGGGGCGAATCGGGACGAACCGGGACGAGTTTGGGCGAGCCGAACTCGCCCCTTAAGTGAAGAATGGCGCTTGACCGGCGGTCTGTCAGACCGCCGGGACAGACCGCTGAACTCTCTGTGGGTGGCGGCAACCTGGCAGCTTGGCCGGCGGTCTGGCAGACCGCCGGTCAGCCGCCGGTCTTCCTTCTTTCACCGGTCCTAGCCCATCTTTGTTTCTTGCGTGACTTCTCCGTTTTCGCTCGTTCTCTCTCGTACGAACTCCGATTCTCGATCCGCTTTTTGATATGGCTTCCTAACGAGCTCCTCTTTCTCATGGAATGATTAATTTGGCCAAGTAAATTCTCCATTATTCCTGCAAAAAGCATAAAGAAACTCGAGAGAATGAGGAAAACATAAATGAAATCAAATTAGTGAAACCCTAACTTTATAACTTTGAAATTCCATATTTTTAAGCACAAGTTCCACTCTAATTAAGCTCGATTCTTCCTCATTTCCGGCCTTCAATCCTTAGCCATATGAATACTCTTTCCGAATCCTTCAACAATGGATCGAAAACCAAGAGAAAATGAGAAAAACACAAAGTATGCTATAAGTTTAGAAACCCTAGCATTTCTAACATTTAAGCACATAAATCGAGACTTAAACACATGCAAAATACTCTTGACATGCACATAAAATACGTGTTAATTATGTATGCAAATTTCGAGGATGAAATTTTTATAAGGAGGGAGGGATGTAATATCCCGAATTTTTTTTCATAGTAAAACTTAGTTAAATTAAGATAGTCTTATTAGATAACAATGAGCCTACTGAGATTAATAATAAGATAATTTGTATCTTAGAAAGTATACCTATAATTTATATATGAGTAAATTCCTTTAGTTGTTATATATATATACACGTACTATATATATGAGTATGTATATTAATATGTAAATAGTATATATATATATATATATATATATATATATATATATATATATATATATATAGCTTTTGTAATTAGATATAGTTAATCTATAATATTCTAAAGAACTTTCTTATGAATAATTAAACAAAAAGTGTATACGTAAAAATATATAAATATACATGTAATTTATGTTAGTGTATATGTTCTATATATGTATACTTATATACTTGGATAATTATAAAAAATGTATTACTAGTTGTATAAGTATGTACGTGCCTTTACTACTAGAAGAATGATAATAGTTTATGATATATATATATATATATATACAGGGTGAAGATCAAATACAAAATGCTTTTTGCGTATAAAATGAGAAACATTACTAACCGTTCAGATTTGCATCTCAATGGTCCTGATTATTAAGTGATATTTGAATAAATTAATACCTAATTTGTGTAAGAGGGTTATTTTTGTATATTGACATAACACAAGATACGGTAGTTATATAAATGAAAAAGGAAAATTGCAGATTTACTCTTTGCAAATCTTTACGTATATTTCTCAGTCTTTAACAGAATTTGGTACGTCAAACTTGTTCTATTCGCTGCGTCAATTTTTTTTTGTGTTCTTTCTGAGCATTTCTTCTCTTCTTCGTCATTTCGATATCAAAATGGAATCGCCAGGTTTTATTTATGTATATTTTCATGTTAATAATGATACGTTTATCATGGATTGAAATTAAGTTTAATTTTCGATTAAGGTTTAGTTTAAAATATCATAATCATATGATTATTTTAGTGTTACAGTTGAAGAGAGACTACATAGATCGGTTTTGCTTAATGTATGATTGAAAGTTATATAATAAAATAGGGGTTGGAATTTATTACTTGCATCATTCTTCTTATCATGTTTCCATTTCTACAGATGATTCGAGTTCGTAGAATTGATTCCCCCTTGTATCATCATTAATTGACTCATTTTATTTGTGTTGGCTTTCTTAAACAGTTATGGATGAAGGCAGTTCGCTTCATTTTACTTCAGAGAAGGACAATTCAGAAGAAACTATTATTCCAGAATGTGAACTTGAGTTGAAGCCACATGTTGGTCAGAAATTCCACTTGTTAGAAGAAGGATTGCATTTTATAGGCAGTACGTGGAGATTCAAAGGCAATGCACTTGTTCTTGGAGTGAGTGGAGATTCAAAGGCTATGGGGAAAGATGGTGGAATGAGTCGGCGTTGTGTGGGCATCTCCTGCCTCGGTTGTGGATCACTTCTTATCCTTCTCGAAGTCTTATCGGAGGCTGTAGCGGTAGAAGAAGGTTGGGAGGCTTTTGGGTTTGTGTGGTGTGGGTGACGTGGAGATGGAGTAATCAAGTGCTCTTTTCACAAGAATCGTGGAATTTTAAAAGAATCGAGGATTAGATTAAGGGGCGATATGACGATTGGGTTAAGAATCAATTAATGAATATCTGGAGGAATTTATAATTCTGGTTGATGTATAATAGTACTTCTGATACCGCACTTGCACTGCATTAATAGCTGCATCATAATAGCTGCATTATACTAATTGATAGATGCATTATACTAATTGATAGAGTTTATACTAATTAATAGTTGCATTATAATAATTCAATGAGTTTATATTGCATTATAATAAATATAATGCATTATTGCACATTCAGCTGGTGGAATAATTCATCCTATATGCCATCACCAAATGACAAAACAATTTAAGTCTATGCATTATAAAAAATTCTGGTGCATTACAAATTGTAATGTAGCAAGTGAAATTCATGTCCATGCATTTAGAAATAATAACTGCATTGCAACAATGTAGTTATTTTCCAATGCATTATGATCAACACAATCTATTCAATTAACAAAACTAATATAATAAAATGAAAATTTCTAGTACCATCTACAACACTAATGTTGCAATTCAAAACAAACTCCACAAATATCTAACCAAACTCTACATAAAGCTCAATCACGTAGTAGAAGGTCATCAATGTCAAGCAATCCCATCTTGCTCACTTCTTCAAATAGCATTTCCGACCTACTTAAGTTTTCTTCACGAAGCTCGTTCTTCTCCCAGCCAAGAATTGCTGCACAATATCTAACCCTCATCATCCTAATTTATTTTTTCGACCGGCGTGATAATCCACAACTCCATTTGTCTGATGGAGTTGACATAAAGGGCTCCATATGTCACACGACATATATACCACAATCATTATTCGGTTGTGTGTCAACCCAAGGCAACTCCTCAATTATCACAATAGCTTTCTGCAATTTGGTAACTCTGGCTTTATGCCCTTTCTGAATCATGAAGTTGTATAACATGTCTCTCTGCATCATAAATGATGGGAAAAAAAGAATAAGAAATGCATTATATATTTGGAGATAGAATACAACATGTTTGAAACAGTTTACCAGCATTATACGAGGAAATTTTATAAGTAGTTCGCTCTATCGTGCATCATCATGCATAATTAAACCCATAAATTATGAACCATGCATTATAAACTAACTTCACTGATATAATGCACCCACTAAATCTAAGTCTGGATCATATGCAGCAAACAAACTCACAATGAAAGTGTATACATTCCACCAATTCCACTAGCGATAAAATGTAAGTTTAGATAATCAAATACTTCATTCAACAAGTACAAATATAAACAAATAAAAAAAATAAAATTGTGCTATATAATGCATTTGGAAAGTATGCATTACACTACGAGGTCCAATTTAATGGATTTTTGACTTCAAATAAGAGAGCAAAGTTGCTGAAGTTACTTCCCCTAATGCATACCATCTTTTTTTCCCGCCTCAACATCAATATAGATACTCATTTTTAACTAACATAAATTCAAACAAAGTTCAATTTTTTGCTAGGTAGTATCTTATTTTGTACAGATATTAAGAATGCATCATTCCTAAAAGGTTCTAAGATAGTCATTGTGTTGGTATTGCTAAAATAATGCATTATTATATTCACATAATGCACTACATTGCATTACATTGGTGTATTACAATATTATTATATATGTGCATTATCTTATTCACCTAAATGTTGTGCATTACAACATTGTGGTTGTGCATCACACCATTATAGTAGTGCATATATTAAGATTTCAGCATTCCTAAATGGTGATAATACAGAATTCCTAAATGTTGTGCAGTAAAACATTATATCAGTGCATATACTTAATGCCATTTCAGATTGCATCAAACATGATTGAACTATAACGATAATGCATTACTTCAGTACTGTAATTGCTCATTCAAATAATGCAATATTGCACTGTAGAACTATAAAATAATGTAAAATTATTATTGGGACCAGACAATACCAATTGAAAATCATTGAGCATATATGTTCTAATGCACTCACCTTCAAATTCATAAATTGCTATCATCCCAATATAATTAAACCAATTCAACGTATGCAGCAATTCAATTAAAACATAAACTTGCAAATAATCATTAATTTAACAAACTATATTCTTACCTTCCTCCAATTGTCTTTTTTTGATTGCTTCTTCGAACTCATTTATTATTATATGGTTTGTTTTCACCCAGCCCAAGCAGAAAAATTAATATATATATCTTCCATAAACAAATCGACGAACTGAATTTACAGTAATGCACAGATTCTGGAAGGAAAAAAAAACGGAGACATTATTTAATTTTTTTGTAAAACTTCAAATAATAGATTAAAAAAACTAACATATTTGCATTACTAGCACTGTAAACATTTATAACCTGCATTACCCATGTATTCAATGACAGAATCTCTGCCCAAAGCCTTGCTAGAACCCTCACTTCTTCTATCGATTTTTTGTTTGTGAAGTCAGATTCACAACTTCCCAAAACAATCATTCCTTATCAATCCTATCTAATGCATAAGAATCCCTAGCATTGTATAACTTTTGGTGGATTCATATCGGTGATTTTCAGAATCTTATGAAATCCCGCAGTAGACGTAGCTTCCAAAATAACTCAAATCACATTTTACCTTTTCATCCTTTAATCTAATTAAAATACTAATAATGGCTGATTTTCTATTAAATGCATTATTCATTCATTTTAATCTAAACCGTTGGATTTCTATTAATCTAAGGATGACATTACTTCTTATTTTTTACTCTAATGGGTCTTTTCACCAGAACTCAACCCTATATATACATATATATATATATATTATATTATACAATACAATACAAGATAAGCTTACTACTGTAGATATGTCATGAGTTTGTCTACTCACAACTTACCTTTTTACTTGGCATTGTATCCTTGAGTTGATCCTATGATTTATCCAAGCTACAATAGATGATTCATCATAGCTACCTTCGATACTTCACCTATAAGTATGTAGTATTCCTCTTCATTGTTACTGCATACTTCATTTCATATATATTCGATCCAAACTTATATATATATAGTTAGTCTTTAAGAAGCTACAGTCAAGAAATCTAGTTTAAAGCTATATTCTAGTTGCTCCGGATATCAGGTGGGTCTAAAATATTTTAAAAGCATATGCAATGTTTTAAATACCGTTTTTATGTTAAAAGTGCAATTATCCATAAAAATGTTTTGTTTGTATGTTCCAAGAAATGACTCCATGGATCGATCGAGATTCATCGTTAGTATCAGATATACTAACTTTGAATTGTGAGCACCCCGGTTACATACGGTGCCTTGATCACCATCGTATGTTAACTAATGGCGAATTCCTTAAGTTTCAACTCGGGTTTTCTGCAAGTACTAGGATTATTTAGGGTTTTGACCCTGAAACCGGTCTAGATGAACCAAAGGTGATTTGTAGCCTTGGTTGAGTCCAAGAATGAACATCACACACCCAAAAATGATATTTGTATTTTCAAGAGTTATTTTCTACAAGCCTCTTGATATACCATGAATGGATAAATTGCTAGTTTTCAAAATGCTTGCCAAAGGGGCATGATCCACTGAGGACATCAAGTACTCAGCCCAAAACTCTTTCAAATGTTTTCAGGTGTGGAAGCAGGTGATGCGCAGCAAGGCTGAGGCGGGGGGTTGTTGTAGGGCCTTATAAAGTTTCCGCTATGTTATTTTGCTTATAACTCTGATAACAAGACTACTAGTTTTTTTATAATAAATAAATCGAGGGCGTCATCTTCCAACCCTCTAGTTATATAATATGGTTTATTTATTTTCTAAACTTATTTATCTCTTCCCATTTTACTTATTGTTGGATGGAGAGTGCCGTGTATCAGTTCTTTTTGGAAGCTCGAATTCCCACTCAATTATGGTTATCCCATTTTTAGAAGTGGAGGTCGACTCCTCTAGTTTACTGAAAGCCGGTTTACCCCATCTTTTACTTTATGCAAGGTGGAGAGTGTCATGCAATGGTTCCACTTAGACGCTCGATTTTCTACTTGCTCTTGGTAATTCCAATGTGTCGTAGTAGATGGTCGACTCCACTTGGCGACTTAACGCTGGTTTACCCCACCATTTTCATTATAGTGTCATTTTACGATTAAGACACTCGTAAAATGGTCATAAATCAATAGTATCCCCTTTCTTCCCCGCTTCTTTAATCCAACCCCGTCACACCCTGGTTCACAGGAATCGGGGTGTGACAAGCAGCCTTCGCTTTGGGTGCCTTGTCAATAATAGTCGGGTTATGCTGAGAACCATAACCATGAGCTTGTTGTCATGCAATGAAGTAAGAATGTCTCTCCTTCCGCGAAGCTAATCGGGGAGGATAGACTTTCTCCTTCATATTACGAGGGCATGGAATAGTTATGCGAACATAACTATCCGGTGTGCTCTCATAATAATGACTATCACCGTTAGGAAATACATTCCTCTTCCTTATAGGAAAGTGAGGTAGAATGTAAGTATTGGGTGATTCATCTCCCTCGGCATATGGAATATAAAACAGAAGTAAAGCAAACTGAACATTTCTTGGGTCCACTAGTGGAAGCGTTCACTTTGTCTTGTTGAACCACTTTAGGATTCGCTTCAGACTGTTTTCGCTTTGGATTGCAATTAGGAGCGTTTCGCTTCTCAGTCTGATTCGCTTCTACAGGTACAAATCATTCTCCCTTGGTTTTCAAATCGGATTTCTTAGGGAGATTCGACTTGGGTTCAACCTTCTCTTTTCCTTTGTCGGTGGAAAGTTGAGTAGCAGTGGGCTTGCTCTTCTTCTCTTTGAAGGAATTCTCAGTAGAAGTTCTGGTGGAGGTAGAGGCTTGGTTGGTGACAGCCACAAACCCAATCCCTTTGTTTCACCCAATAGGTCGAAGAGATTGCTCAATAGCCTCAATGGCGTAAGATGCTTTATTGAGATCATTAAGTTTGGTTTAGAGTGACTGATCACTCCCTTGAACATCTTGGAAGCATTGCTGAAGGTCTTCGAACTTAGTTCGCGGATTGAGGAGATCACATTCTTTCTTCTCTAGAATATTTGCGAGTTTGTTGTTCTTGCTCCGGCAATCAACTACCAGTTTGTCAAGTTTTTGATGGCTCCCCTTCAAATTGTCATAGCTTGCATGTAGATTGTTAAGATCGAGTTGTTTGAAGTCAATCTTATTCTTTGCAAGAAAAAGATCACTCGACAACTTCTTATTATCTTCCATGTATCGAGCTAAGAGCTTTTGAAGTGATTCATGATTCTTAGTTAACTCAAGATAATCATGAAGCAGTTCATTGTCATTGATATGTAAAGTGTTATCATCCCAATTTTCTTGGGTCACTTCACATTGCTCGTGTGCAAGTATGTATTGAGAAGTGCTAGAGTTAGAAATAGGTACCTCCTCAACGCTTGCATAATCATCGCTCATGGCTATAAGGCCCATGTCTACACTAGAGCATTCGCTTCGTCGTCGTCTGTGAACTCATCTTCATCATCATGGTTGATTGTTTTGTTGATGAGTGATGATTCTGAAGTTTCTTCGGCTAGGAGTGCCGCTCTCTTAATGTTCTCCCTTCGAACTCTAATCTCTTGCTTCTCCTTTTCTGTTAGATCTGGGCACTCACTTTTGTAGTATCCCATCTTATGACATCCGAAGCATTGGACATTCATCTTCTCCTTGGGAATCATCCGAGGTTTTCAACCTTACTCCCATCTCATGGAGTGGAGCGATTCGCTTGACCTCTCTCTGGCTTTTGTAGAATCACTTGTACTTCACCGCTCATGCGTTTGAAGTATTAAACCCTTTGAGTAGGGTCAAAGCAAATTCCTTTAGCTCTTAATTTGACATGTCAGCAACATCACCATGAGAGAAAGCTACGCTCGGCACGGATGGAGCGGGTTCTTCATATGCTTCAAAGGCTAGGCCTTTTGCAGGTGCTGGAGGCTCATCGTCGTCATCCCTTAGTGCTTTCCCATTTAGGTCAAACTCCATCACTTTGAAGACTGAAAATAACACTTCAGGTGAGACAGCTCCAAGATCTTTCATGAACAAACAATTATCCTTTATTGTTTGCCATTTTCCCATGAGAGCTCGAACTACTTTAGAGTTGACCTCTTTGTGAGAGATCTTTCCCTAGAGTGGTCAGTGAGAATACCATGTTCAAGACTCGAATTTCGAACATCTCCATGCTCTCATTGTTCCTCATTGAGAGTGCTTCAAACTCCCTCATCAACACAGATAGTTTGTTCTCCTTGATCTTCTCAGTTCCTTGTGAGAGGAGGGCAAGGGTATCCCATATTTCCTTAGCAGTCTTGCACTTCATGATGCATGCAAGATAGGTGTTAGAAAATGTCGACTGGATCACATTCCGAGCTAGCCGGTCAAGGTTATCAACCTTGAACTCGTAGGCGATGAACTCGGCTCGGGGCTTTGGTATCACGCGATCTGGGATGCCTTCAAGCTGAGCTTGAACATTTCCAGCAGCATCTCTTTGCTCAACAGATCAGTTTCCAGCAACGACCTTAGTCATAATGATAGGTCCATTCTCGATAACCTCCCACATACGGTAGTGGAGTGAGGCGAGATAAGATTAAACTCGAAAGCTCCATATGTTGTATCCATCAATGGAAAACTGTGGAAGCTGTGTAGAAGCCATACTTGCAAAATAGTCAGTAGTATGCAGGTATGCTTGTGAGTGAGTTTTAATGCAAGATTTATGAAAACAAATATGTTCGGTAACCTAACTGTGGCACTTTAACACGTCACCAGTATCAAGAGACAGAGGTTGTGAACCCCTGTTGTGATACCACTTGTTGGTCCCAGAAGCGAGTTTTACACATGTAGAAGGGGGAGGGGGTGAATACGTGTGTTAGAGAAGTTTGGACTTCTCTAAATTCTTTACTTAAAAACTATGTGCTTTTTAAAACGAAAAGTGTTTTGCTCTTGAAGAAGCGTGAGCTTTTTAGATGCGAATCGCTTGCAGAGTTGAAACACTTGCGGAAATTCGGTGAGCAGATTTATACTCGCTTTTATAAAATCTTGCTTAACTTAAAAACCGTATTAGTTGCTTAGAGTTGGTGTGTGCCTTATGCAATAATCAAGCTTGTAAAAATAAAGAAATGAAAGCAGTAAATACTTAGCTAGGAAAGCGGTAAGAACACAAGCAATTTATAGTGGTTCGGAGGTTATGCTCCTACATCCACTTGTTATCTTCACTCAGCAACTTGAACAAACAACAATATAACTACGTCCTAATTTTATCCTTCCCAGTGAAGTGTTCTAAGTTCAACCTTGAAGTTAAAACCTTGAGATTATGACAGGTTCTCAAGAAACCTAACAACACCTAACAATAACCTCATTTTTCCACTTAATTACTCGGACTTAAACTTCACAAACTCAGATCAAACATACAACAACAAACACAAACTCAAACGTATAACTCGATCCAACAACAAACTTCGAACGAGGGTTTGGGTTTTGGTTTTTGAGAGTTCTAACTTAGAGAATCCTTTCCAATGAAGAACACTGAAAAAGATAAAGGATTTTCCTCCTAGATTTGAAAAGACACTTTCTAGTCTAGGGTTGAAGGGATTAAGGTGCTGCTAACTTAGAAACTTTTTAGGGTTTCAAAGGGCTTAACTAACTCTAAAACTCAAAAACTTAAAAAGATTAAATACGAGAGAGCTCTGAAGTTCTTGTTGTATACTTGTGCGCGAGAGTGTAGTTTCCTAAGTCTTCATGTTGAGAATGCAGCCCTATTTATAGTGGGAGTCGTCCATCTTCCCGTTAGAGAGGTTGGTGGCACGTGCTATTCACTTCCCTTCGGTCAAGCGACACTACAGCTTTATCGGCGGGTACACAGTGCTTTTACAGAGTTCGGGTTTGTCTTCTTTCCTGAAGAGGAAACCATAAATATCTACAGATTTCTGACTTGGAGTTTAGTGCAGACAACCTCTGTGCACTGTTCTGGCAATTTCCATTGGCCAATCTTCGTCTCCCGCATGGCCTTTGACTTTTGCGTTGTATAACTGTCGCATAGTCTGAATTTTAAAATTCAAACTGGAGTTCGCTAGGCGCTTCTCATGTGTTATCATGTGCGCTTCAAGTGTTTGCTTGTACTGATGTCACTTTCACATAAGTGCTTGAACATGTAACTGCTTCATTTTGCCTGCTTAGCTGTAGTCGCTTATGCCTTGGTCAGAGCATTTGCATGCCAGTGTCAAATGATACTGCTTAGCAAAAATCGCTTTGTTTTTCTTCATTCTGCTTCACTTTACTGTGCTTTGGAAAATTGCTTCAAGGAAAACTGCTTGGCTCCATCCAGCAAGCTTTGCTTGAGTGACTGCTTCACAAATTACACTTGAAAATATCTTTTACGCTCCCTAATAAGTGAGCAATACTAATACATTAAATCATACAGTGTAACAAGTGATCATAAAAAAATAATAAGGGAAACTGGGAAAGGGTTTTGGAATCTAATAATAATAATAAATCTATTTAAACTTAAATAGATTATGCTTCCCCCTTAACAAAATATCTCACTCTTGACTTCACTTCGAACGGGTCCAAAACACTTTAAGAAAAGATTGAAACTCCCTAACAAATGAGCTTCTCTAATACATAGAAAAGGACATAAAGTGATATTGAACCTCATCAAAAATAATAAGGGAATGTTCTATGAAGTTTTGGAATCTAATCAAAACAAAATAATCTATTAGAGCAAAATAGATTTCGCTTCCCCCTTAACACAATATTTCAACAAACGCATTAATCCATATATGAGTTCTGGAAATCTTGAATATACCTATATTTCTTGTAGAGATTACATGTGTATTGTTGCATGTGTAACCTCTTATGTTGCAGAACCCTTCTGGGAAATTAGAACAGAACCGGTGGTTAGGTTATGGTCAGAAGACCTTGGAGAAGATTCTCCACTTATGGAAATCTAGCCCGAACAACAGGTGACATGATATTAGAATAAATATAACTACCTAAAAAATATTACATTCAAAATGAATACAACTACCAACAAATTTTAGCCTCTAATGGTCGACACAAACAATGAGCGGCTTCAAATTTTAAATGAATGCAACTACTCAAGAAATATTACACCTCCAACGGGTAATGCAAACAGATTGACATTCAAAATATGAATATAACTACATAACTTAATAAATGTAACCCCTTAAATAAACAATTCAAATAATGGTGGGTTTTAACATCTATAATAAATACAGCTACATGTGAAATGATACTTCTTCAACCGCCGATACAAACAATGGATAAGTTGAGATTTAAAATATTTACAATTACGAGAGAAATGTTACACCTTCGTTGGACGACCTAAATAACGAACGACTTGACATAAAAAAGAATAAACCTACATTAGAAATGAACTCTCGCATTAACCTATCTTCAATATTAAGAGAACGGGGGCAACTTGACAATCTAATTGACAATAATTTTAAGAAATACTACTCTTGATTAACTTATTTTTTTAATTATAACGACCAAAATAATGAATGGTTTGGGATATAAAATAAGTATAACTCTTTAGGAAAGCTTTCTCTCACTAATAGTCTATTTTTCTGATAATTATTCTATTTAGTTTACCTAAAATTGAAATATGAAGTGATTTCCTAATAAATTTCAAAGTGCAATATGAAACAAGTAGTCTAACTTTCTAGTGAATGCTACATTTCACTAAACTATTTTTTTCTTATAATTAAATATAATGTTAATTTGTTTACTGAATTATAGCAACACCATCTTTTTGAATAAGTAATTATGTAATTTTTTTTTAATTTTTTTATCTAAGAACTATGACATTCCCGTCGAATTTTGACGGGCACTGCACTAGTTTAAATTTACATTCATAGATTAGGGTTCACATGAAAATTCAATTAGAATTGCAAGAAAATTCGATTTTGGTACAATATAATTGGTAAAGATGATACAATCCTAATAAGCAAGAAATAATGCCAACGTTGCATCAGATTAATTATAAGTAAACAACTAACATAAAAACGCATACTTGAAAAGGAAAACACGATGACCATCCAAATTCATGATCAACCTTGACTATTGCTTCACAAAAATTTCAAACGCAAATCAAGGGTGCCATGAGATACTCACAAACAGACTTCCATAGCCATACAAAATCCAATAACTTCGCTTCGCTTTTGTGTCATTACCTTAGAATTCATACATAAATATCACTTTTAATTTATATCAAAAAGAAAATCAACCATAAAATTTTCATCCTGCTATCCCCATTTGAGTGTGGTCGGTTAGTTCTAACTAGAAATGGGTCTGGACCCTGAAGAGCTATAGGGTTCGACCTGATCTTTGTCGTTCAAATATATTCAATAAAAAAGGTAAAAAAGAAAGAATTTATAAAGTTAGAGGGACAAAGAGAAATGAAAGGAATAAAGATGAAGTTGTCAATCACGTTCTTCACTTTTACCAGCATTTTTCCAGTTCTCAATGCTCATATAGGAGAATGGGACGAGGTGTGGCAGAAACGAGCGGAGGAGGCCAGAAACCGTACAATTGAGACCTATGAACCCATCCCCGAACACGTTGTGGCCCACTTGAATGTCAATGCCAAAAGGTATATCTCATACTCCCTTTGCCCTATAAATAATGACATATTTCTTTTGGGCACGTGAATAAAGGAGAATGTGTAAAATGTAAAAAATTTGTAAGGTTCATACTTTCTAAAAATCAATAATATTAGTTGCAAAAAAATAATCATCTTTATTCTAGAAACTGAAAATGATTTTTTTGTTTTATTTACAAAATATAAAAAACATGCATGCATGCATGCAGGAGCCTACAACAAATGCAAGAAGAAAGTACAAAGTCAAACAGCACCCGTCGACATCTGCAAAAGGGATACACTGGTCCATGTATGGCAACCAACCCAATCGACCGATGCTGGAGATGCCAACCAAATTGGGCCAAGAACCGGTTCCGATTGGCCGACTGCGTCTTGGGTTTCGGGTACAAGACAACCGGCGGCAAGAACGGAAAGATCTACGTCATCACCGACCCATCTGACCATGAGCTTATAAACCCTAAACCGGGGACCCTGCGCCATGCGGTGATTCAAAAGGAGCCACTGTGGATCATATTCGATCGAAATATGGTCATCACTCTCCAGCAAGAGATGATAATGCAGGGAGACAAGACCATCGATGGGCGGGGCGTGAGGGTCGACATCGCCTACGGAGCCGGAATAACCATCCAATTTGTGAGCAATGTGATCATCCATGGGCTGAGGGTCCATGACATTGTTAGCAAGGAAGGTGGCATGATTAGAGACTCCATTGATCACTATGGCCTCCGCACGAGGAGCGATGGCGATGGGATATCACTCTTTGGGGCTCAGAACATTTGGATCGATCATGTTTCCATGACCAACGCTGCTGATGGGCTCATTGATGCCATTGAAGGCTCTACCGGGGTCACCATATCTAACACGCACTTTACGGATCATAACGAGGTACTATTATATCTATATCTATTGGTCGAACTGGAAATTAATGTCTTATAAATTTTCAACTCAACTGTGCAGACTATGCTATTTGGAGCATCAGAAAGTGCAACTCACGACGACAAAATGCAAATCACGGTTGTTTTCAACCATTTCGGGAAAAGATTGGTGCAGAGGCTGCCGAGGTGTCGATTTGGATACTTCCATGTGGTTAACAACGACTACACTCATTGGAAAATGTATGCAGTTGGTGGTAGCAGCCATCCTACCATTATTAGCCAGGGCAACAGATATATTGCCGATCACCCTTATGCCAAGCAGGTAGGTATATATACATGTATTAATGTATATATACTACTCCCTATGTCTTCCATTTAGTGACACTCTTTTTTGGCAAGTGTGACACACGTTTCCACGCTTATCGCTAATGGATTTTAAAATATATTTTTGAAGTATTCTTCTTTTACGGCATACTACGACACACGTAGTATCCCGTAAAAGAAAGAATACTTCAAAAATTCATTTTAAAACTCATCTATGACAAGCGTGGAAACGCATGCCATGCGTGCCGAAAAAAAAGTATTACTATTTGAAAGACGGAGGAAGTATTTATTTCTTTTTGTTTAATTTGATGTATATATAATTAATTTTGTTTAATGAATTTTAGGTTACAAAAAGGGAGAAGGCTCCAGAATCGGAATGGATGAAATGGACATGGGTATCGGAAGGGGATCTTTTCCTTCGAGGGGCATATTTCGTGGAGTCGGGGGATAAGGATTGGACGAAGAAGCATCCTCAACTTTATGACAAGATTATGCCTGCTCCAGCTACTAAAGTTGCTGAAATGACTAAATTTGCGGGTGCACTTGGTTGCAAGGTTGGAACACCATGTTAATGCTAATGTTTATTTATTTGTAACATTTTTTTAATTACTTCTGCTGTGAGTACTGTTCTTGTATATATATATATATATATATTTATTAGATAGATTTTTCTCTTCTAGAAAGATTAATTCTTCTCCCGAGTCTTGTACACTTTTCACGACCGCACTTTGCTAAATAAATAGCTAAGCTTGATAAATTCGTGACTATAAAATATGAATATGAAATAATGGATAAATGAAGAACATTTCTTGAATCGACTCTCAGGACAATCTCATTTCTAAATAATCTAATACTTATAACTGATAAAGTAGGACAATGCTTGTCATGATTCTGACTCAGAATACATCTAAATCGAAAGGAACTTTAAGAACTTTAAGAACTTCAGAGTATGGCTATAAATACATGTATGAAGACATGTATTACCAAGAGTTATCAACAACTAAATCTTCACTAAATTGACAAAAGCTTCGCCGGTCACTCTGCTTCAACCTGCTCAACCTGCACATTAAAAACAATGTACAGGGCTAAGTACAAATTGTACTCAGTGAACACTTTGCCCAAAACTGATTTTATTGTCATCCATATTGATGCGAACACAATATACGCGGAAGCTAAGGATCGAACAACATCAACTATGAAAGATTCAATCCAACGACAACTATGAAAATCGAATGACAAATTCCCTGAATTTCTACCCATAAATACACTGAATAGGCGTCGACAGTAACCTAAGCAATTCAATTCCGATTAAGCTCAAATTTTAACACGAGTTACAACTTAGGGTTATGAAGAACATATCCAAAATTCAGTGAAAACGCACGAGTAGTTTTCGAGTTGGCTCGGTGGTCAGTTTTGGGTCGAACTAGGGTTTCAAAAACGGATCTGAAATTAAACAAAAGGTTTTCTGATATGGGATGGCTATGGGAACGAAGGGGATGATTACTGATGATATAGGAACGATGAAGAATGGCTGGGAAAACAAAAGAACACGAATTGAAGAATTAAAACGGAAACAAATTGTGAATCTTACCCGAAACGCGTTTATGGAGCAATCTTCGTGGCTCGACTAACCCGGATACTACGAGATATCACGAACGAGTCGATGAATTCAAGCTTGAAATCGCCAATATCAAACTCTACCGAAGGAACGATTTGTTGTGTGAGACAAGAGAATAGCGTAAAGCTGTTTTTGCATTCAATCAAGTCTACCTCAAAGTATGAACGAAAATTAACATAAATACTAATCTAATTCCTAAGCTAGGTTTCGAAATTAACAAGGCTTGGGCTTGATAATTTCGGAATCCTTAATTAAATATAACTGGGCCAATTAATCACCTAAACATGTTGTGATAATTGGACTAAACTAAAATAAAATAAATACAAAGTTTTTAAGCCCAAATAAAATATAAGAAAATCTGTTTTCTTAGACTTGTCTTCCTTTTCTTCAATGATGGACGCCCAAATCTTCATCTTCAACACTTGTTAAATTCACCAACTTGCATTGATGAAATTCGACTCCATCATCCTCCAATCTCTTCGGAATGTAGCATTGCAAATAACCTTGCAGCTTCTTGGCTCTCGATCTCGTCACTGCTCCTCCGAGCTGCAAGTCCCGATTGATCTCTTTAATGCTAGGTCCCGTCGCATCACATATACTGAGTGAAACATAGGGTTTTTCTTAAAAGTCTATGTTCACTAAAATCTATTAGTTCTCAAAAGTGACTACGCAGTCCAATTTCTTTAGTAATCTACCACATCTGAACTGTTGTGCCTGAGGAGGTGGCCACCTCACCCGTCACTTGATCGATCGTCACGGTAAACGATTTGACCACTGTGTACACTAATCCAAGTATGGTAGCTCGCCATACAAGGACCCGAATTCGATTAAATAATATTGGCATAGCCAATAACAGATAGGCATCATACAAAAACAAAATATTTTATGGCATGACAATCTTTAAAAGAGCTATATCAACTAACAAAACATGCTTTGTTTTAGAAGAAAGCCCAACTATTTCACTTTGCTTAAGTGCTAATGAATTCTAGCTTCGCCTTGGTGATTGTTCCTTCTCCGCTCGACCTTGATAAAAGAATACAGTAAGATTCTTAATTCGAACGATAAAAGCTTATCGAATAATCCTAGCTCTATAGCTTCTCGTAGATTATTCCAAATTTTAAGTGACATCGTCACTGTTATCTAATCTTGGATTATTAATCCGATTATACGAATAGCTTATTCGATTGTTTCTTAATAAATCAATTAATTGATTTATTTACTAGGGATTAAAATTAATTGAGAGGTTTTCCAATAATTAACTCTAATTGTATAATTGATTAGTTTAATCAATTTCTCTTGATTATTAACTCTTAGTTAATAAACTTATCTCTTGGTTAATAACTTACTTCTATAAGTTAAATCTTTTAATCTCGTAAAATAATTCTCTCGTGACTTATTAATCTCTAAAATTATTAATCGGGGGTATCGTATAATTTTAATTAGTATTGGGTTTATAAATTAATTATCTGAATTCATTGAGCCCAAGGAAAGTAATAACCGGCCCAAGTGGATATCTAATCTGGCCCATCTCTCAGCCCAGGCCCGCCTTGGTTGATCCAGCCCTCAGCTCAAACCCAGCCCGTGTACCCGACCCGGAGAGATAAATATAATAGATACAATAAAATAAAAATAAAAATTAGAAAGAAACCCAATCCCCCTTCTCCCTCATTCAATCGGGCTCCTTCCTTCTCTCACTCACCTCTGCGATTTTTCCTCTTCTCCGGCCATGGCGTCGGTGGTTGGCGCCGATTCGACCAGCGCCGCCGTTGAACTGCTGCACTCTATCTCACGTTCTATAATCGTTCTCCCCTAAATAGAATTGGGAACAAAAGCCCAAATTCGAAAATCTGGGGTTGAGGCTTCTCCCCAATTTCCTTGTCGACTTCCAACGAAAATCGACCTCTCGGTGTGCCCTTTCTGCTGCGGTGAGATGGCACCGCCTCGGAGAAACTCCTGCAAGCTCGACCGGCGATCTCTTTCTCTCTAGGGTTTCGAACCTTAAAATAAAATCCCTCAACCATAGGTTGAGGGGACATTCGCCTCTTATCCGACTTCTTCCGATCTCCGGTGGTGGCGAGAACGCCGCCGCGTCGACGGCGATGGCTTCTCGGCCTGCTGCCGTCTCTCTCGCTCTCTCTCTTTTATTATTATTATTATCTTGAATACTAATTTATTTGCTAATGATTTTTATTGATTTTATCTATTTTGCAGGTTCGGTTCGGGTGGTGCGACGAGGACGATGTTGTCGTTGCTTTTCTTGCTTGAGTCTCTCTGCTGTCGAGACTTTGGCCTCGACGGAGGTTCGATTCGCCTCCCTTCTCGTCTTATTTCAGTTCGGAGTTCATAGAATTAGTTCTCTGTAAGTTTGATTTCTATTTCCTTAGGAGGTTGTTTTTGCGATTATGAATACAATTAAGTGCTTCTATGTTGTAGAATCTGGCTTACAAACTTGGAACTTGGGTAGGTTCATGTGTTTACTACTCTTAGAGGAAGTTAAGAGTTCTGAAGCACTTGTTTGCGTAGTAGCTGATTGATAGCTGATTATGGATTTGTATAATTACATGAATGAAGGAAGAAAGGAATATTTAAAATAAACAAGAGAGGGGGAGAGGGGATCGGCCGAGAGGGAGAGTGAGAGGGAGGGAGACATGATTAATTCATCTTCATTTGTCACACTCTGATTCCTGTGAACCAGGGTGTGGCAGGGATTGGGTTAAAGAAGCGGGGAAGAAAGGGATATTATTAATATATAAACATTTTACGAGTACCCTAAAATTAAAAATGAGACTATAAAAAAAAATAGTGGGGTAAACCAGCATCAAGTCGTCAAGTGAAATCAACCATCTACTACAACAATTGGGGATACCAAGAGTGAGTAAGAAATCGAGCATCCAAGTGGAACCATTGCATGATACTCTCCACACTGTATTAAGTAAAAGATGGGGTAAACCGGCTTCCAGTAAACTAGAGGCGTCGACATCACTGCGAAGAATAGGATAACCATAATCGAGTGGGAATTCGAGCTTCCAAAAGGAACTGATACACGACACTCTCCGTCCAACATGAAGTGAAACAAGTTTAGAGAAGAAAATAAAAGAAACCATATTATATAACTAGAGGATTGGAAGAAGACTCCCTCGACACATGTATTATTACAAACTAGTAATCTCGTGATCAGAGTTTTAAGCAAAATAGCATAGTGGAAACTTAATAAGGCCCTGCAACAACCCCCTGCCTCAGCCTTGCTGCATATCACTTGTTTTCCAAACCTAAAAACATTTGAAAGAGTTTTGGGCTGAGTATCTGAGGTACTCAGTGGATCATGCCCCTCTTGGGCAAGCATTTTGAAAACTAGCAATTTATCTATACATATATAGTATATCAAGAGGCTTTTAGAAAATAATTCCCGCAAATACAAATATCATTTTGGGGTATGTGTAATACCCCGACTTTTATTAATTAAAAAACACGTAAAAATTCAAAACTTTACGATGCCTTGATTTGATTTTTGTAAAATAGGAGCAATGTTAAAGTCATACGAATTGCATTTTATTTTGCAATTTAGGTATAGATATAAATCTATATTTATATCTCGTAATTTATATTGCGAACTAAGAAACTGAATTCAATATTATATAACTTTATAATATTTCTAATTGGATTAATTCAAGAATGCTTAAAATTAATTTCTAAGTATTATTAAATAATGGGCCAAGAATAGTATTAATCCTTTTCAACAAAGGAAATCGAGCTAAGCCATTATACAAATTTCCATTTACAAGATATTAATAAATAAAAGCCCAAAGGCACGATCAAATGAAACAAAGGCAATTCAACAAACAATTGCCCAAACTATTGACAACCAACACTAGGTTGATCCTACAACCTAAACTATGCATTTATTACAAACAATAATACTACGTAATTCACAAAAGTCATCACTTAAGACTTTGGCACCCTATTGCTGCCCCTTTACTAGCCCTCCTACAACCTTTATAATCCCCCACTTCACCATCCCATTTCACCACACTTCACTTTCTCTGCACAAACCAAAACACAATCCAAGTAAAAATGCAGAGCACATAAAAAAAAAATGAAAGGAGAAAGAAGGAGGGAGGAGGAGAAGCACGAAGCTGAGAAAGGAAGGAAGGATTCTACCACTTTTTATTCATTCAAATCCACTGTCAAACCACCATTCCAACTTCATAAACAGTAAGAAATTCCAACCATTCTATATCCATGTTTTTAAGCTAGAAAACTGAAGCAAGAAACTTAAAAGAAACCGAAACATGTTCCATACTACAACAACATATAAGCTCGTTTCCAAATAAGCTATAATAATTAAATGAAAAACGAGCTTCTTCCTAATTTATGGAACCAAGACAGCAGCTATGTATGAATATGTATGCTATTAAACCAGAACGTAAGCATGAATTCATGAATCTTTAATCAACGCCAAACAGCCACAGCTATACATATATATACTCTTCTATACTCTTCAAAGATACAAAATGGGGAATGAATAGGCTAATGAACAAGGTTTTCAGTAACATAAATCTGGGAAAGGAATACACAATCATAATCTATGTCCCAACTCCTTAACTCATCACCAAAAGAACAAGAATCTATAATGACGAGCAACTGCATATTCTTTAACCTATAAGGAAATAAGTAAATGAAAGAGCAAGGGATAGCGGTGAAGGGGAAAACAAGAAACTTAGCTTGAAGGGAGAAGCTCTGCCCTCTGCACTTTTCGGAACCAACAGCGACGGCGGCGGCTTTGGCGAGGCAACTTCGGCATCCCCTTAGTGGAGACGGTGCCGGAAATCGAGGGAGAAAGTTAGAGCAGCAGCGGCGACGGGGCTTGGCACTGACGGCGATGCTGAAACAGGAATGTGGCAGCGGCGATGGCGATGGAAATCAACGGAAGCAGCGGCGGCGACTGAGAAACTCCGGAGAAGGGAGAACGCTGTAGCAGCAGCGGCACTGCTCCAGCCATCGTGGCGGCATTGTTATGAACTCGACGGCGGCTCTGGCGGCTCGGTGCTGAAAATATGGAGGCAGCACGGTGTCGGGACGAACAGAGGCAGGCGGCGGCATTTTTAGCTGCGAGAAGGAGAAAGATGACGGCAACGCCACAGCGATGGCGGTTTAGCAAGGCGACATCATCGTGAGGAGGAGGCGGTGAATGCGGCGATGGTTGTTAGGACCACGGCATCCTTCCCCGGCGGAGAATCAGAGGAGAGAAGAGGGGTGATCGACTTCTGAAATTGGGGCTTCGATTAGGGCATCCGATTTGGGGTTTTCGAGTAAAGGAGGGATCGATGACGGAGAAGATGGTGCGAGGTGACGGCGACGGCGTCGGCTGCCGGCGATTCTGCCGATTTGAAGAAGAAGAAGAGGGTGAGCGACGTGAGAGAGGGGGAGACGGGTCGAATAAGAGAACGGTTTGTGCGCGCGCGTACGTGAGTTGCTGCAAGAGAGGTGGGGAAGTTGGACCTTCTCCAATTGGGCTAAGTCGGGCTCAGGGACGGAGCCACGAATTTGAAAATGGCCGGGCAAAATTAAACAAAAAAATTCAATAACTTTTTTAAAAAATTAAATTGGATTTGGGGGACTAAAATATTAAATAGATTGTGATTTGGGGGATGGAAATATTATAATTAGGGGGGCAAAAATCTAGAAAATATAAATTAATACTATATATTAAAAAAAAAAAATTTTACCCAGACGATCGCCGGGTCGTGCCCAGGAGGTGGCTCCGTCTTTGGTCGGGCTGGGCTTTGACTGAAAGTGGGCCTGGGTTATTAATTTGGATGGGCCGGATTTTGGGCTAACTGGGTTGGCCCAGATATTTAATATTTAGTCAACCGGGCTTATAAGATAAATATGCTAAAGGATTAAAAATAATTAAGGTTTGATTAATTATTAAGATTTAATTAATTATCAAGCGTTAATTAACAAAAAAATATATTTTGGATTATTTATTCAACGAATATTCGAACCCAATTAATTACTTAATTGGACTCGTTTATTAATAAGTAAATGGTTATTCTACTAATGAAAATATTTAAAGAATTTAACATAATCTGTTATCCTTAACAGATTTATAATAAAAAAAAATATAGAAGGCGAATATATTTTCCCTTAAAATTATTTTAAGAATTTTAGAATTCTTATAGTATCATTATGAATAGGCGTAGTTCGACGAGGACACTGACTTAGGTGTTGCCTATCAAGACCGGCCATTATCTAGGCTTCAAGAGGTTGGCTTATTCTTCCAAAGTATACGAGTTATATATGCTCATGGTTTTAATATGCAAAACTGGTTATTCATGAAAATATTTTAATGTGCGCCTCTACAAGTTTAATGCTTTGAAGTAATCGATCGAGATTCATCGCTTAGCTTTATAAACTAGCCTTGAATCGTATACATTCTCCTGTTAGTTATGTGATTGGTTGATCTCTCTCACATACTATTTCAATGAAATCTTGAGTTTCGACTCAGAATTCACCAGCTCAAATAGACTCTCCGGTTTCGACCCGAAGTCTGGATAATGGATTCGTTTGTGGCTAGAGGTCCGAAATCACAGTAAGAGTAACTGTAGAGTGCGACAAGAGGCCGCGGCACAAATAAAATTGATTTAGCATGCTTAGTTGAATTTTGTTTTCCAAAACCTCTAAGTCATGCCTATGATATGGATAAACTGCTATGTTTCACAAGCTATTGATAAAATGTGCAGCCCACTGAGTACATTAGTACTCAGCCCAAATATTTCCAAATGTTTTCAGGTTGATGCTGTTGTGATGACGGTGCGGAGCTGAGGCTAGGAAATCTCATTTTGTTAAGCTTCCGCTAAATGTATTTCTTGTCTTGAACTAGAGATATGCACTCTAAATTTATTCACTATCTATTCTCGAGATCTTGAACTCGTCTTTACGTATTGAAATGATGGACTTATGTTGATTCGTTGAGCCATCGAATCCTATGCGATCCTAGAATAATGATATGTTGTTATGTTGGGTATATTGTCATTGTATTTATTTTGACTTATTTCCTTTGCAAAAAAAAAAGAAGTTGCCCAACTTTTCGGGAAGTATCAATTGATTATTGAAATGAATTGAATCCCCTTTCTATCCCCCGCTTCTTTATTCCAACCCATAGTCACACCCTTGGCGCGTGCGCCTTCCCTAGGGAATTGGGGCGTGACAGTATGTGATGTTCATTCTTGGACTCAATCAGAAGATACAAATCACCTTTGGTACATCTAGACCGGGTTTTGTGTCGAAACCCTAAATAATCCCAGTACTTGCAGAAAATCCGAGTCGAAACTCAAGGAATTCGTCATTAGTTAGCATACGATGTGATCAAGGCATCGTATGTAACCGGGGTGCGCATAATTCCAAGCTAGTATATCTGATACTAACAAGGAATCTCAATCGATCCATAGAGTCATTTCTTGGAACATACACATAAAATATTTCTATGGATAATTGCATTTTTAACGTAAAATTAAAGATCCATTTCTTTGAAAACATAGTTGATGAACTATTATCTCTCTTCGATCCATAAAATCATTTCTTTGAAAACACTTTAAGGCCACCTATAACTTGAAGCGAAATTAGAAAATAATTAATGAACTATAATCTCTCTTCTATAGATCCTTAAGGAAAGACTACTCCTTCGAAACTATTTTCTAAAAGAGATCGATAGTATTTTTCTAGAAATTAATAGACAAGGGATGATTGTAGTTGAAAGCTTGGAGTATAAGCTCGGCTATGTATTTATAGGGAAAATCTAGCATATATAGCATAGAGTAGTCATCAACCTAGGTCTATTACTGTGTAAAGCTACTCAAGTTTCACAAGTTACACCTCCTACTATAATGACTAGTATAGCTCCACGTACATACTATATTACTATAGTTATCGACTACTGTTTATACATAAAAGTAAGATAACTGTACATGCATGCATCATACAAATTTATACGTAAACTAACCTATACTACTTCTACTTTATATACATATACATATTATTTATAAAGTAGTCATCCATGCAATATATATATATATATAGGGTTGAGATCATGTAAAAAATTGTGTTTAAGTAGAAATAAGAAGCAATATGATCCCTTGATTATGCAATGACGGGTGGATCAGATTTAAGGAAGAAAATTGATGATGAGTCAACAACTAATTATGGTGTTGACTTCATAATCAAATAAGGCTAAATTTGTAAAAATCCATCACCTACTATATTAATATTGGCGACAATCTTGGAAGGAAATAATCCAAATCTTGCTCATCAATATTCATAATTTAATGAAGAAATCGTATACATATAAGAAATAAAATTTAATATATTTTTATTCAAAATGTGAAGAACTATAGAGTAACGAGACTAACTTATAATGCATTTGAGTTGCATTATAATGCATTTTTCCTCTTATTATAATGCACTTTACATCACAGAAATTCTTAATATATAAAATTTGTTTGTATACCGTATAAGTTGTTATTTTAGAATAACTGATATTGTTGTATTTTTTTAATGCATATGGGCTACAATTTTAATGCATTTGTCGTTTATATATGACTAAGGTAATGCACCTTGTGTCAATTTATAATGCATCTCGTGTTATATTTTTTAATGCATTCGTAATGCACCTTGTTTGTCTTTCTTAATGCATATGGACTACATTTTTAATGCATTTTTCATTTATATATGACTACGGCAAATCATATAAAAATGCATTCGTAATGCACCTTGTGTTAATTTATAATGCATCCGGTGTTATATTTAATGCACTTATCATCACACAAAACTTCAAATATACAAAGCATTAACCTATGGATGTTGAGTGGGCTGAAGACAAATCATATAAATAGATTCATAATGCATTGGTTGTCTAGATAAGATGGATTCAATTTGTTACAATAATGCCAAAAAAAAAATAAAAATGTATAGTATAATTTAAATTATACTATTTGTACTTTAAAATTAAAATTCATTTCAAGTAGAAAAAAGGTGGAAATTTTTTAATTGAGGATAATCAATCAAAATTGAGATTTAACAAATTGGATAATTTAAGATGCATTTAAATTACGATTCCATTTTATAATGCATGATGCATATTAATAAGCATATTAATATGCATTACACACATTATTAATTACATGTTATATTTTAGAAGTGGATAGTGAATTGGTCTACTGTACACAATGCATTATATTGTAGAACAACATGCATTAGTAGAATGCACTTGACATAAGAAAATGAAAGAAAAATAAAAGAAACCAAATCAAGATGAAAGTAAAGGATAAATTATTATTTTGAATATAAAAGAATTGATAGTTTACATGTTTAAATGCAGGGCTTAAGATTTACAACCAAACCTAATCAAATCCCATAATTGTAGGGAAGAAGAACCCGTCCGCTATTAAAGATGAATTACAAAAGTAACCTTCCAGCTATATATTTGGGAAAAAATATAATAATGTACAAAATAAATATTGACCATTGATCTTTAAATATGGAGGGCCTAGATTATTTCTTATTTCCTCCTACGGAAGAAGGCTTTTGTATATGATCTCTCACCTATATATATATATATATATATAATATACACGTGTATATGTCCACATATAATAAATAACATGCATTAAAAATATA
>CM038111.1:25034508-25112806 GCA_001642375.2 Mentha longifolia | reverse complement strand
CTTTTAGAAAATAGTTTCGAAGGAGTAGTCTTTCCTTAAGGATCTATAGAAGAGAGATTATAGTTCATTAATTATTTTCTAATTTCGCTTCAAGTTATAGGTGGCCTTAAAGTGTTTTCAAAGAAATGATTTTATGGATCGAAGAGAGATAATAGTTCATCAACTATGTTTTCAAAGAAATGGATCTTTAATTTTACGTTAAAAATGCAATTATCCATAGAAATATTTTATGTGTATGTTCCAAGAAATGACTCTATGGATCGATTGAGATTCCTTGTTAGTATCAGATATACTAGCTTGGAATTATGCGCACCCCGGTTACATACGATGCCTTGATCACATCGTATGCTAACTAATGACGAATTCCTTGAGTTTCGACTCGGATTTTCTGCAAGTACTGGGATTATTTAGGGTTTCGACACAAAACCCGGTCTAGATGTACCAAAGGTGATTTGTATCTTCTGATTGAGTCCAAGAATGAACATCACATACTGTCACGCCCCAATTCCCTAGGGAAGGCGCACGCGCCAAGGGTGTGACTATGGGTTGGAATAAAGAAGCGGGGGATAGAAAGGGGATTCAATTCATTTCAATAATCAATTGATACTTCCCGAAAAGTTGGGCAACTTCTTTTTTTTTGCAAAGGAAATAAGTCAAAATAAATACAATGACAATATACCCAACATAACAACATATCATTATTCTAGGATCGCATAGGATTCGATGGCTCAACGAATCAACATAAGTCCATCATTTCAATACGTAAAGACGAGTTCAAGATCTCGAGAATAGATAGTGAATAAATTTAGAGTGCATATCTCTAGTTCAAGACAAGAAATACATTTAGCGGAAGCTTAACAAAATGAGATTTCCTAGCCTCAGCTCCGCACCGTCATCACAACAGCATCAACCTGAAAACATTTGGAAATATTTGGGCTGAGTACTAATGTACTCAGTGGGCTGCACATTTTATCAATAGCTTGTGAAACATAGCAGTTTATCCATATCATAGGCATGACTTAGAGGTTTTGGAAAACAAAATTCAACTAAGCATGCTAAATCAATTTTATTTGTGCCGCGGCCTCTTGTCGCACTCTACAGTTACTCTTACTGTGATTTCGGACCTCTAGCCACAAACGAATCCATTATCCAGACTTCGGGTCGAAACCGGAGAGTCTATTTGAGCTGGTGAATTCTGAGTCGAAACTCAAGATTTCATTGAAATAGTATGTGAGATAGATCAACCAATCACATAACTAACGGAGGAGAATGTATACGATTCAAGCTAGTTTATAAAGCTAAGCGATGAATCTCGATCGATTACTTCAAGCATTAAACTTGTAGAGGCGCACATTAAAATATTTCATGAATAACCAGTTTTGCATATTAAAACCATGAGCATATATAACTCGTATACTTTGGAAGAATAAGCCAACCTCTTGAAGCCTAGATAATGGCCGGTCTTGATAGGCAACACCTAAGTCAGTGTCCTCGTCGAACTACGCCTATTCATAATGATACTAAAGAATTCTAAAATTCTTAAAATAATTTTAAGGGAAAATATATTGCCTTCTATATTTTTTTTTATTATAAATCTGTTAAGGATAACAGATTATGTTAAATTCTTTAAATATTTTCATTAGTAGAATAACCATTTACTTATTAATAAACGAGTCCAATTAAGTAATTAATTGGGTTCGAATATTCGTTGAATAATAATCCAAAATATATTTTTTGTTAATTAACGCTTGATAATTAATTAAATCTTAATAATTAATCAAACCTTAATTATTTTTAATCCTTTAGCATATTTATCTTATAAGCCCGGTTGACTAAATATTAAATATCTGGGCCAACCCAGTTAGCCCAAAATCCGGCCCATCCAAATTAATAACCCAGGCCCACTTTCAGTCAAAGCCCAGCCCGACCAAAGACGGAGCCACCTCCTGGGCACGACCCGGCGATCGTCTGGGTAATTTTTTTTTTTTAATATATAGTATTAATTTATATTTTCTAGATTTTTGCCCCCCTAATTATAATATTTCCATCCCCCAAATCACAATCTATTAATATTTTAGTCCCCCAAATCCAATTAATTTTTTAAAAAAAGTTATGAATTTTTTGTTTAATTTTGCCCGGCCATTTCAAATTCGTGGCTCCGTCCCTGAGCCCGACTTAGCCCAATTGGAGACGGTCCAACTTCCCCACCTCTCTTGCAGCAACTCACGTACGCGCGCGCACAAACCGTTCTCTTATTCGACCCGTCTCCCCCTCTCTCACGTCGCTCACCCTCTTCTTCTTCTTCAAATCGGCAGAATCGCCGGCAGCCGACGCCGTCGCCGTCACCTCGCACCATCTTCTCCGTCATCGATCCCTCCTTTACTCGAAAACCCCAAATCGGATGCCCTAATCGAAGCCCCAATTTCAGAAGTCGATCACCCCTCTTTCTCTCCTCTGATTCTCCGCCGGGAAGGATGCCGTGGTCCTAACAACCATCGCCGCATTCACCGCCTCCTCCTCACGATGATGTCGCCTTGCTAAACCGCCATCGCTGTGGCGTTGCCGTCATCTTTCTCCTTCTCGCAGCTAAAATGCCGCCGCCTGCCTCTGTTCGTCCCGACACCGTGCTGCCTCCATATTTTCAGCACCGAGCCGCCAGAGCCGCCGTCGAGTCATAACAATGCCGCCACGATGGCTGGAGCAGTGCCGCTGCTGCTACAGCGTTCTCCCTTCTCCGGAGTTTCTCAGTCGCCGCCGCTGCTTCCGTTGATTTCCATCGCCATCGCCGCTGCCACATTCCTGTTTCAGCATCGCCGTCAGTGCCAAGCCCCGTCGCCGCTGCTGCTCTAACTTTCTCCTCGATTTCCGGCACCGTCTCCACTAAGGGGATGCCGAAGTTGCCTCGCCAAAGCCGCCGCCGTCGCTGTTGGTTCCGAAAAGTGCAGAGGGCAGAGCTTCTCCCTTCAAGCTAAGTTTCTTGTTTTCCCCTTCACCGCTATCCCTTGCTCTTTCATTTACTTATTTCCTTATAGGTTAAAGAATATGCAGTTGCTCGTCATTATAGATTCTTGTTCTTTTGGTGATGAGTTAAGGAGTTGGGACATAGATTATGATTGTGTATTCCTTTCCCAGATTTATGTTACTGAAAACCTTGTTCATTAGCCTATTCATTCCCCATTTTGTATCTTTGAAGAGTATAGAAGAGTATATATATGTATAGCTGTGGCTGTTTGGCGTTGATTAAAGATTCATGAATTCATGCTTACGTTCTGGTTTAATAGCCTACATATTCATACATAGCTGCTGTCTTGGTTCCATAAATTAGGAAGAAGCTCGTTTTTCATTTAATTATTATAGCTTATTTGGAAACGAGCTTATATGTTGTTGTAGTATGGAACATGTTTCGGTTTCTTTTAAGTTTCTTGCTTCAGTTTTCTAGCTTAAAAACATGGATATAGAATGGTTGGAATTTCTTACTGTTTATGAAGTTGGAATGGTGGTTTGA
This sequence comes from Mentha longifolia, assembly GCA_001642375.2. Classification (NCBI taxonomy): domain Eukaryota; kingdom Viridiplantae; phylum Streptophyta; class Magnoliopsida; order Lamiales; family Lamiaceae; genus Mentha; species Mentha longifolia. Next base: position 25,109,301 of record CM038111.1, on the reverse strand, counting down.
CAGTGGATTTGAATGAATAAAAAGTGGTAGAATCCTTCCTTCCTTTCTCAGCTTCGTGCTTCTCCTCCTCCCTCCTTCTTTCTCCTTTCATTTTTTTTTTATGTGCTCTGCATTTTTACTGGATTGTGTTTTGGTTTGTGCAGAGAAAGTGAAGTGTGGTGAAATGGGATGGTGAAGTGGGGGATTATAAAGGTTGTAGGAGGGCTAGTAAAGGGGCAGCAATAGGGTGCCAAGTCTTAAGTGATGACTTTTGTGAATTACGTAGTATATTGTTTGTAATAATGCATAGTTTAGGTTGTAGGATCAACCTAGTGTGGTTGTCAATAGTTTGGGCAATTGTTTGTTGAATTGCCTTTGTTCATTTGATCGTGCCTTTGGGCTTTATTTATTAATATCTTGTAAATGGAAATTTGTATAATGGCTTAGCTCGATTTCCTTTGTTGAAAAGGATTAATACTATTCTTGGCCCATTATTTAATAATACTTAGAAATTAATTTTAAGCATCTTGAATTAATCCAATTAGAAATATTATAAAGTTATATAATATTGAATTCAGTTTCTTAGTTCGCAATATAAATTACGAGATATAAATATAGATTTATATCTATACCTAAATTGCAAAATAAAATGCAATTCGTATGACTTTAACATTGCTCCTATTTTACAAAAATCAAATCAAGGCATCGTAAAGTTTGAATTTTTACGTGTTTTTTAATTAATAAAAGTCGGGGTATTACACATACCCCAAAATGATATTGTATTTGCGGGAATTATTTTCTAAAAGCCTCTTGATATACTATATATGTATAGATAAATTGCTAGTTTTCAAAATGCTTGCCCAAGAGGGGCATGATCCACTGAGTACCTCAGATACTCAGCCCAAAACTCTTTCAAATGTTTTTAGGTTTGGAAAACAAGTGATATGCAGCAAGGCTGAGGCAGGGGGTTGTTGCAGGGCCTTATTAAGTTTCCACTATGCTATTTTGCTTAAAACTCTGATCACGAGATTACTAGTTTTGTAATAATACATGTGTCGAGGGAGTCTTCTTCCAATCCTCTAGTTATATAATATGGTTTCTTTTATTTTCTTCTCTAAACTTGTTTCACTTCATGTTGGACGGAGAGTGTCGTGTATCAGTTCCTTTTGGAAGCTCGAATTCCCACTCGATTATGGTTATCCTATTCTTCGCAGTGGATGTCGACGCCTCTAGTTTACTGGAAGCCGGTTTACCCCATCTTTTACTTAATACAGTGTGGAGAGTATCATGCAATGGTTCCACTTGGATGCTCGATTTCTTACTCACTCTTGGTATCCCCAATTGTTGTAGTAGATGGTTGATTTCACTTGACGACTTGATGCTGGTTTACCCCACTATTTTTTTTTATAGTCTCATTTTAATTTTAGGGTACTCGTAAAATGTTTATATATTAATAATATCCCTTTCTTCCCCGCTTCTTTAACCCAATCCCTGCCACACCCTGGTTCACAGGAATCAGAGTGTGACAAATGAAGATGAATTAATCATGTCTCCCTCCCTCTCACTCTCCCTCTCGGCCGATCCCCTCTCCCCCTCTCTTGTTTATTTTAAATATTCCTTTCTTCCTTCATTCATGTAATTATACAAATCCATAATCAGCTATCAATCAGCTACTACGCAAACAAGTGCTTCAGAACTCTTAACTTCCTCTAAGAGTAGTAAACACATGAACCTACCCAAGTTCCAAGTTTGTAAGCCAGATTCTACAACATAGAAGCACTTAATTGTATTCATAATCGCAAAAACAACCTCCTAAGGAAATAGAAATCAAACTTACAGAGAACTAATTCTATGAACTCCGAACTGAAATAAGACGAGAAGGGAGGCGAATCGAACCTCCGTCGAGGCCAAAGTCTCGACAGCAGAGAGACTCAAGCAAGAAAAGCAACGACAACATCGTCCTCGTCGCACCACCCGAACCGAACCTGCAAAATAGATAAAATCAATAAAAATCATTAGCAAATAAATTAGTATTCAAGATAATAATAATAATAAAAGAGAGAGAGCGAGAGAGACGGCAGCAGGCCGAGAAGCCATCGCCGTCGACGCGGCGGCGTTCTCGCCACCACCGGAGATCGGAAGAAGTCGGATAAGAGGCGAATGTCCCCTCAACCTATGGTTGAGGGATTTTATTTTAAGGTTCGAAACCCTAGAGAGAAAGAGATCGCCGGTCGAGCTTGCAGGAGTTTCTCCGAGGCGGTGCCATCTCACCGCAGCAGAAAGGGCACACCGAGAGGTCGATTTTCGTTGGAAGTCGACAAGGAAATTGGGGAGAAGCCTCAACCCCAGATTTTCGAATTTGGGCTTTTGTTCCCAATTCTATTTAGGGGAGAACGATTATAGAACGTGAGATAGAGTGCAGCAGTTCAACGGCGGCGCTGGTCGAATCGGCGCCAACCACCGACGCCATGGCCGGAGAAGAGGAAAAATCGCAGAGGTGAGTGAGAGAAGGAAGGAGCCCGATTGAATGAGGGAGAAGGGGGATTGGGTTTCTTTCTAATTTTTATTTTTATTTTATTGTATCTATTATATTTATCTCTCCGGGTCGGGTACACGGGCTGGGTTTGAGCTGAGGGCTGGATCAACCAAGGCGGGCCTGGGCTGAGAGATGGGCCAGATTAGATATCCACTTGGGCCGGTTATTACTTTCCTTGGGCTCAATGAATTCAGATAATTAATTTATAAACCCAATACTAATTAAAATTATACGATACCCCCGATTAATAATTTTAGAGATTAATAAGTCACGAGAGAATTATTTTACGAGATTAAAAGATTTAACTTATAGAAGTAAGTTATTAACCAAGAGATAAGTTTATTAACTAAGAGTTAATAATCAAGAGAAATTGATTAAACTAATCAATTATACAATTAGAGTTAATTATTGGAAAACCTCTCAATTAATTTTAATCCCTAGTAAATAAATCAATTAATTAATTTATTAAGAAACAATCGAATAAGCTATTCGTATAATCGGATTAATAATCCAAGATTAGATAACAGTGACGATGTCACTTAAAATTTGGAATAATCTACGAGAAGCTATAGAGCTAGGATTATTCGATAAGCTTTTATCGTTCGAATTAAGAATCTTACTGTATTCTTTTATCAAGGTCGAGCGGAGAAGGAACAATCACCGAGGCGAAGCTAGAATTCATTAGCACTTAAGCAAAGTGAAATAGTTGGGCTTTCTTCTAAAACAAAGCATGTTTTGTTAGTTGATATAGCTCTTTTAAAGATTGTCATGCCATAAAATATTTTGTTTTTGTATGATGCCTATCTGTTATTGGCTATGCCAATATTATTTAATCGAATTCGGGTCCTTGTATGGCGAGCTACCATACTTGGATTAGTGTACACAGTGGTCAAATCGTTTACCGTGACGATCGATCAAGTGACGGGTGAGGTGGCCACCTCCTCAGGCACAACAGTTCAGATGTGGTAGATTACTAAAGAAATTGGACTGCGTAGTCACTTTTGAGAACTAATAGATTTTAGTGAACATAGACTTTTAAGAAAAACCCTATGTTTCACTCAGTATATGTGATGCGACGGGACCTAGCATTAAAGAGATCAATCGGGACTTGCAGCTCGGAGGAGCAGTGACGAGATCGAGAGCCAAGAAGCTGCAAGGTTATTTGCAATGCTACATTCCGAAGAGATTGGAGGATGATGGAGTCGAATTTCATCAATGCAAGTTGGTGAATTTAACAAGTGTTGAAGATGAAGATTTGGGCGTCCATCATTGAAGAAAAGGAAGACAAGTCTAAGAAAACAGATTTTCTTATATTTTATTTGGGCTTAAAAACTTTGTATTTATTTTATTTTAGTTTAGTCCAATTATCACAACATGTTTAGGTGATTAATTGGCCCAGTTATATTTAATTAAGGATTCCGAAATTATCAAGCCCAAGCCTTGTTAATTTCGAAACCTAGCTTAGGAATTAGATTAGTATTTATGTTAATTTTCGTTCATACTTTGAGGTAGACTTGATTGAATGCAAAAACAGCTTTACGCTATTCTCTTGTCTCACACAACAAATCGTTCCTTCGGTAGAGTTTGATATTGGCGATTTCAAGCTTGAATTCATCGACTCGTTCGTGATATCTCGTAGTATCCGGGTTAGTCGAGCCACGAAGATTGCTCCATAAACGCGTTTCGGGTAAGATTCACAATTTGTTTCCGTTTTAATTCTTCAATTCGTGTTCTTTTTGTTTTCCCAGCCATTCTTCATCGTTCCTATATCATCAGTAATCATCCCCTTCGTTCCCATAACCATCCCATATCAGAAAACCTTTTGTTTAATTTCAGATCCGTTTTTGAAACCCTAGTTCGACCCAAAACTGACCACCGAGCCAACTCGAAAACTACTCGTGCGTTTTCGCTGAATTTTGGATATGTTCTTCATAACCCTAAGTTGTAACTCGTGTTAAAATTTGAGCTTAATCGGAATTGAATTGCTTAGGTTACTGTCGACGCCTATTCAGTGTATTTATGGGTAGAAATTCAGGGAATTTGTCATTCGATTTTCATAGTTGTCGTTGGATTGAATCTTTCATAGTTGATGTTGTTCGATCCTTAGCTTCCGCGTATATTGTGTTCGCATCAATATGGATGACAATAAAATCAGTTTTGGGCAAAGTGTTCACTGAGTACAATTTGTACTTAGCCCTGTACATTGTTTTTAATGTGCAGGTTGAGCAGGTTGAAGCAGAGTGACCGGCGAAGCTTTTGTCAATTTAGTGAAGATTTAGTTATTGATAACTCTTGGTAATACATGTCTTCATACATGTATTTATAGCCATACTCTGAAGTTCTTAAAGTTCTTAAAGTTCCTTTCGATTTAGATGTATTCTGAGTCAGAATCATGACAAGCATTGTCCTACTTTATCAGTTATAAGTATTAGATTATCTAGAAATGAGATTGTCCTGAGAGTCGATTCAAGAAATGTTCTTCATTTATCCATTATTTCATATTCATATTTTATAGTCACGAATTTATCAAGCTTAGCTATTTATTTAGCAAAGTGCGGTCGTGAAAAGTGTACAAGACTCGGGAGAAGAATTAATCTTTCTAGAAGAGAAAAATCTATCTAATAAATATATATATATATATATACAAGAACAGTACTCACAGCAGAAGTAATTAAAAAAATGTTACAAATAAATAAACATTAGCATTAACATGGTGTTCCAACCTTGCAACCAAGTGCACCCGCAAATTTAGTCATTTCAGCAACTTTAGTAGCTGGAGCAGGCATAATCTTGTCATAAAGTTGAGGATGCTTCTTCGTCCAATCCTTATCCCCCGACTCCACGAAATATGCCCCTCGAAGGAAAAGATCCCCTTCCGATACCCATGTCCATTTCATCCATTCCGATTCTGGAGCCTTCTCCCTTTTTGTAACCTAAAATTCATTAAACAAAATTAATTATATATACATCAAATTAAACAAAAAGAAATAAATACTTCCTCCGTCTTTCAAATAGTAATACTTTTTTTCGGCACGCATGGCATGCGTTTCCACGCTTGTCATAGATGAGTTTTAAAATGAATTTTTGAAGTATTCTTTCTTTTACGGGATACTACGTGTGTCGTAGTATGCCGTAAAAGAAGAATACTTCAAAAATATATTTTAAAATCCATTAGCGATAAGCGTGGAAACGTGTGTCACACTTGCCAAAAAAGAGTGTCACTAAATGGAAGACATAGGGAGTAGTATATATACATTAATACATGTATATATACCTACCTGCTTGGCATAAGGGTGATCGGCAATATATCTGTTGCCCTGGCTAATAATGGTAGGATGGCTGCTACCACCAACTGCATACATTTTCCAATGAGTGTAGTCGTTGTTAACCACATGGAAGTATCCAAATCGACACCTCGGCAGCCTCTGCACCAATCTTTTCCCGAAATGGTTGAAAACAACCGTGATTTGCATTTTGTCGTCGTGAGTTGCACTTTCTGATGCTCCAAATAGCATAGTCTGCACAGTTGAGTTGAAAATTTATAAGACATTAATTTCCAGTTCGACCAATAGATATAGATATAATAGTACCTCGTTATGATCCGTAAAGTGCGTGTTAGATATGGTGACCCCGGTAGAGCCTTCAATGGCATCAATGAGCCCATCAGCAGCGTTGGTCATGGAAACATGATCGATCCAAATGTTCTGAGCCCCAAAGAGTGATATCCCATCGCCATCGCTCCTCGTGCGGAGGCCATAGTGATCAATGGAGTCTCTAATCATGCCACCTTCCTTGCTAACAATGTCATGGACCCTCAGCCCATGGATGATCACATTGCTCACAAATTGGATGGTTATTCCGGCTCCGTAGGCGATGTCGACCCTCACGCCCCGCCCATCGATGGTCTTGTCTCCCTGCATTATCATCTCTTGCTGGAGAGTGATGACCATATTTCGATCGAATATGATCCACAGTGGCTCCTTTTGAATCACCGCATGGCGCAGGGTCCCCGGTTTAGGGTTTATAAGCTCATGGTCAGATGGGTCGGTGATGACGTAGATCTTTCCGTTCTTGCCGCCGGTTGTCTTGTACCCGAAACCCAAGACGCAGTCGGCCAATCGGAACCGGTTCTTGGCCCAATTTGGTTGGCATCTCCAGCATCGGTCGATTGGGTTGGTTGCCATACATGGACCAGTGTATCCCTTTTGCAGATGTCGACGGGTGCTGTTTGACTTTGTACTTTCTTCTTGCATTTGTTGTAGGCTCCTGCATGCATGCATGCATGTTTTTTATATTTTGTAAATAAAACAAAAAAATCATTTTCAGTTTCTAGAATAAAGATGATTATTTTTTTGCAACTAATATTATTGATTTTTAGAAAGTATGAACCTTACAAATTTTTTACATTTTACACATTCTCCTTTATTCACGTGCCCGAAAGAAATATGTCATTATTTATAAGGCAAAGGGAGTATGAGATATACCTTTTGGCATTGACATTCAAGTGGGCCACAACGTGTTCGGGGATGGGTTCATAGGTCTCAATTGTACGGTTTCTGGCCTCCTCCGCTCGTTTCTGCCACACCTCGTCCCATTCTCCTATATGAGCATTGAGAACTGGAAAAATGCTGGTAAAAGTGAAGAACGTGATTGACAACTTCATCTTTATTCCTTTCATTTCTCTTTGTCCCTCTAACTTTATAAATTCTTTCTTTTTTACCTTTTTTATTGAATATATTTGAACGACAAAGATCAGGTCGAACCCTATAGCTCTTCAGGGTCCAGACCCATTTCTAGTTAGAACTAACCGACCACACTCAAATGGGGATAGCAGGATGAAAATTTTATGGTTGATTTTCTTTTTGATATAAATTAAAAGTGATATTTATGTATGAATTCTAAGGTAATGACACAAAAGCGAAGCGAAGTTATTGGATTTTGTATGGCTATGGAAGTCTGTTTGTGAGTATCTCATGGCACCCTTGATTTGCGTTTGAAATTTTTGTGAAGCAATAGTCAAGGTTGATCATGAATTTGGATGGTCATCGTGTTTTCCTTTTCAAGTATGCGTTTTTATGTTAGTTGTTTACTTATAATTAATCTGATGCAACGTTGGCATTATTTCTTGCTTATTAGGATTGTATCATCTTTACCAATTATATTGTACCAAAATCGAATTTTCTTGCAATTCTAATTGAATTTTCATGTGAACCCTAATCTATGAATGTAAATTTAAACTAGTGCAGTGCCCGTCAAAATTCGACGGGAATGTCATAGTTCTTAGATAAAAAAATTAAAAAAAAATTACATAATTACTTATTCAAAAGATGGTGTTGCTATAATTCAGTAAACAAATTAACATTATATTTAATTATAAGAAAAAAATAGTTTAGTGAAATGTAGCATTCACTAGAAAGTTATACTACTTGTTTCATATTGCACTTTGAAATTTATTAGGAAATCACTTCATATTTCAATTTTAGGTAAACTAAATAGAATAATTATCAGAAAAATAGACTATTAGTGAGAGAAAGCTTTCCTAAAGAGTTATACTTATTTTATATCCCAAACCATTCATTATTTTGGTCGTTATAATTAAAAAAATAAGTTAATCAAGAGTAGTATTTCTTAAAATTATTGTCAATTAGATTGTCAAGTTGCCCCCGTTCTCTTAATATTGAAGATAGGTTAATGCGAGAGTTCATTTCTAATGTAGGTTTATTCTTTTTTATGTCAAGTCGTTCGTTATTTAGGTCGTCCAACGAAGGTGTAACATTTCTCTCGTAATTGTAAATATTTTAAATCTCAAGTTATCCATTGTTTGTATCGGCGGTTGAAGAAGTATCATTTCACATGTAGCTGTATTTATTATAGATGTTAAAACCCACCATTATTTGAATTGTTTATTTAAGGGGTTACATTTATTAAGTTATGTAGTTATATTCATATTTTGAATGTCAATCTGTTTGCATTACCCGTTGGAGGTGTAATATTTCTTGAGTAGTTGCATTCATTTAAAATTTGAAGCCGCTCATTGTTTGTGTCGACCATTAGAGGCTAAAATTTGTTGGTAGTTGTATTCATTTTGAATGTAATATTTTTTAGGTAGTTATATTTATTCTAATATCATGTCACCTGTTGTTCGGGCTAGATTTCCATAAGTGGAGAATCTTCTCCAAGGTCTTCTGACCATAACCTAACCACCGGTTCTGTTCTAATTTCCCAGAAGGGTTCTGCAACATAAGAGGTTACACATGCAACAATACACATGTAATCTCTACAAGAAATATAGGTATATTCATTTCCAGAACTCATATATGGATTAATGCGTTTGTTGAAATATTGTGTTAAGGGGGAAGCGAAATCTATTTTGCTCTAATAGATTATTTTGTTTTGATTAGATTCCAAAACTTCATAGAACATTCCCTTATTATTTTTGATGAGGTTCAATATCACTTTATGTCCTTTTCTATGTATTAGAGAAGCTCATTTGTTAGGGAGTTTCAATCTTTTCTTAAAGTGTTTTGGACCCGTTCGAAGTGAAGTCAAGAGTGAGATATTTTGTTAAGGGGGAAGCATAATCTATTTAAGTTTAAATAGATTTATTATTATTATTAGATTCCAAAACCCTCTCCCAGTTTCCCTTATTATTTTTTTATGATCACTTGTTACACTGTATGATTTAATGTATTAGTATTGCTCACTTATTAGGGAGCGTAAAAGATATTTTCAAGTGTAATTTGTGAAGCAGTCACTCAAGCAAAGCTTGCTGGATGGAGCCAAGCAGTTTTCCTTGAAGCAATTTTCCAAAGCACAGTAAAGTGAAGCAGAATGAAGAAAAACAAAGCGATTTTTGCTAAGCAGTATCATTTGACACTGGCATGCAAATGCTCTGACCAAGGCATAAGCGACTACAGCTAAGCAGGCAAAATGAAGCAGTTACATGTTCAAGCACTTATGTGAAAGTGACATCAGTACAAGCAAACACTTGAAGCGCACGTGATAACACATGAGAAGCGCCTAGCGAACTCCAGTTTGAATTTTAAAATTCAGACTATGCGACAGTTATACAACGCAAAAGTCAAAGGCCATGCGGGAGACGAAGATTGGCCAATGGAAATTGCCAGAACAGTGCACAGAGGTTGTCTGCACTAAACTCCAAGTCAGAAATCTGTAGATATTTATGGTTTCCTCTTCAGGAAAGAAGACAAACCCGAACTCTGTAAAAGCACTGTGTACCCGCCGATAAAGCTGTAGTGTCGCTTGACCGAAGGGAAGTGAATAGCACGTGCCACCAACCTCTCTAACGGGAAGATGGACGACTCCCACTATAAATAGGGCTGCATTCTCAACATGAAGACTTAGGAAACTACACTCTCGCGCACAAGTATACAACAAGAACTTCAGAGCTCTCTCGTATTTAATCTTTTTAAGTTTTTGAGTTTTAGAGTTAGTTAAGCCCTTAGAAACCCTAAAAAGTTTCTAAGTTAGCAGCACCTTAATCCCTTCAACCCTAGACTAGAAAGTGTCTTTTCAAATCTAGGAGGAAAATCCTTTATCTTTTTCAGTGTTCTTCATTGGAAAGGATTCTCTAAGTTAGAACTCTCAAAAACCAAAACCCAAACCCTCGTTCGAAGTTTGTTGTTGGATCGAGTTATACGTTTGAGTTTGTGTTTGTTGATGTATGTTTGATCTGAGTTTGTGAAGTTTAAGTCCGAGTAATTAAGTGGAAAAATGAGGTTATTGTTAGGTGTTGTTAGGTTTCTTGAGAACCTGTCATAATCTCAAGGTTTTAACTTCAAGGTTGAACTTAGAACACTTCACTGGGAAGGATAAAATTAGGACGTAGTTATATTGTTGTTTGTTCAAGTTGCTGAGTGAAGATAACAAGTGGATGTAGGAGCATAACCTCCGAACCACTATAAATTGCTTGTGTTCTTACCGCTTTCCTAGCTAAGTATTTACTGCTTTCATTTCTTTATTTTTACAAGCTTGATTATTGCATAAGGCACACACCAACTCTAAGCAACTAATACGGTTTTTAAGTTAAGCAAGATTTTATAAAAGCGAGTATAAATCTGCTCACCGAATTTCCGCAAGTGTTTCAACTCTGCAAGCGATTCGCATCTAAAAAGCTCACGCTTCTTCAAGAGCAAAACACTTTTCGTTTTAAAAAGCACATAGTTTTTAAGTAAAGAATTTAGAGAAGTCCAAACTTCTCTAACACACGTATTCACCCCCTCCCCCTTCTACATGTGTAAAACTCGCTTCTGGGACCAACAAGTGGTATCACAACAGGGGTTCACAACCTCTGTCTCTTGATACTGGTGACGTGTTAAAGTGCCACAGTTAGGTTACCGAACATATTTGTTTTCATAAATCTTGCATTAAAACTCACTCACAAGCATACCTGCATACTACTGACTATTTTGCAAGTATGGCTTCTACACAGCTTCCACAGTTTTCCATTGATGGATACAACATATGGAGCTTTCGAGTTTAATCTTATCTCGCCTCACTCCACTACCGTATGTGGGAGGTTATCGAGAATGGACCTATCATTATGACTAAGGTCGTTGCTGGAAACTGATCTGTTGAGCAAAGAGATGCTGCTGGAAATGTTCAAGCTCAGCTTGAAGGCATCCCAGATCGCGTGATACCAAAGCCCCGAGCCGAGTTCATCGCCTACGAGTTCAAGGTTGATAACCTTGACCGGCTAGCTCGGAATGTGATCCAGTCGACATTTTCTAACACCTATCTTGCATGCATCATGAAGTGCAAGACTGCTAAGGAAATATGGGATACCCTTGCCCTCATCTCACAAGGAACTGAGAAGATCAAGGAGAACAAACTATCTGTGTTGATGAGGGAGTTTGAAGCACTCTCAATGAGGAACAATGAGAGCATGGAGATGTTCGAAATTCGAGTCTTGAACATGGTATTCTCACTGACCACTCTAGGGAAAGATCTCTCACAAAGAGGTCAACTCTAAAGTAGTTCGAGCTCTCATGGGAAAATGGCAAACAATAAAGGATAATTGTTTGTTCATGAAAGATCTTGGAGCTGTCTCACCTGAAGTGTTATTTTCAGTCTTCAAAGTGATGGAGTTTGACCTAAATGGGAAAGCACTAAGGGATGACGACGATGAGCCTCCAGCACCTGCAAAAGGCCTAGCCTTTGAAGCATATGAAGAACCCGCTCCATCCGTGCCGAGCGTAGCTTTCTCTCATGGTGATGTTGCTGACATGTCAAATTAAGAGCTAAAGGAATTTGCTTTGACCCTACTCAAAGGGTTTAATACTTCAAACGCATGAGCGGTGAAGTACAAGTGATTCTACAAAAGCCAGAGAGAGGTCAAGCGAATCGCTCCACTCCATGAGATGGGAGTAAGGTTGAAAACCTCGGATGATTCCCAAGGAGAAGATGAATGTCCAATGCTTCGGATGTCATAAGATGGGATACTACAAAAGTGAGTGCCCAGATCTAACAGAAAAGGAGAAGCAAGAGATTAGAGTTCGAAGGGAGAACATTAAGAGAGCGGCACTCCTAGCCGAAGAAACTTCAGAATCATCACTCATCAACAAAACAATCAACCATGATGATGAAGATGAGTTCACAGACGACGACGAAGCGAATGCTCTAGTGTAGACATGGGCCTTATAGCCATGAGCGATGATTATGCAAGCGTTGAGGAGGTACCTATTTCTAACTCTAGCACTTCTCAATACATACTTGCACACGAGCAATGTGAAGTGACCCAAGAAAATTGGGATGATAGCACTTTACATATCAATGACAATGAACTGCTTCATGATTATCTTGAGTTAACTAAGAATCATGAATCACTTCAAAAGCTCTTAGCTCGATACATGGAAGATAATAAGAAGTTGTCGAGTGATCTTTTTCTTGCAAAGAATAAGATTGACTTCAAACAACTCGATCTTAACAATCTACATGCAAGCTATGACAATTTGAAGGGGAGCCATCCAAAACTTGACAAACTGGTAGTTGATTGCCGGAGCAAGAACAACAAACTCGCAAATATTCTAGAGAAGAAAGAATGTGATCTCCTCAATCCGCGAACTAAGTTCGAAGACCTTCAGCAATGCTTCCAAGATGTTCAAGGGAGTGATCAGTCACTCTAAACCAAACTTAATGATCTCAATAAAGCATCTTACGCCATTGAGGCTATTGAGCAATCTCTTCGACCTATTGGGTGAAACAAAGGGATTGGGTTTGTGGCTGTCACCAACCAAGCCTCTACCTCCACCAGAACTTCTACTGAGAATTCCTTCAAAGAGAAGAAGAGCAAGCCCACTGCTACTCAACTTTCCACCGACAAAGGAAAAGAGAAGGTTGAACCCAAGTCGAATCTCCCTAAGAAATCCGATTTGAAAACCAAGGGAGAATGATTTGTACCTGTAGAAGCGAATCAGACTGAGAAGCGAAACGCTCCTAATTGCAATCCAAAGCGAAAACAGTCTGAAGCGAATCCTAAAGTGGTTCAACAAGACAAAGTGAACGCTTCCACTAGTGGACCCAAGAAATGTTCAGTTTGCTTTACTTCTGTTTTATATTCCATATGCCGAGGGAGATGAATCACCCAATACTTACATTCTACCTCACTTTCCTATAAGGAAGAGGAATGTATTTCCTAACGGTGATAGTCATTATTATGAGAGCACACCGGATAGTTATGTTCGCATAACTATTCCATGCCCTCGTAATATGAAGGAGAAAGTCTATCCTCCCCGATTAGCTTCGCGGAAGGAGAGACATTCTTACTTCATTGCATGACAACAAGCTCATGGTTATGGTTCTCAGCATAACCCGACTATTATTGACAAGGCACCCAAAGCGAAGGCTGCTTGTCACACCCCGATTCCTATGAACCAGGGTGTGACGGGGTTGGATTAAAGAAGCGGGGAAGAAAGGGGATACTATTGATTTATGACCATTTTACGAGTGTCTTAATCGTAAAATGACACTATAATGAAAATGGTGGGGTAAACCAGCGTTAAGTCGCCAAGTGGAGTCGACCATCTACTACGACACATTGGAATTACCAAGAGCAAGTAGAAAATCGAGCGTCTAAGTGGAACCATTGCATGACACTCTCCACCTTGCAGAAAGTAAAAGATGGGGTAAACCGGCTTTCAGTAAACTAGAGGAGTCGACCTCCACTTCTAAAAATGGGATAACCATAATTGAGTGGGAATTCGAGCTTCCAAAAAGAACTGATACACGGCACTCTCCATCCAACAATAAGTAAAATGGGAAGAGATAAATAAGTTTAGAAAATAAATAAACCATATTATATAACTAGAGGGTTGGAAGATGACGCCCTCGATTTATTTATTATAAAAAAACTAGTAGTCTTGTTATCAGAGTTATAAGCAAAATAACATAGCGGAAACTTTATAAGGCCCTACAACAACCCCCCGCCTCAGCCTTGCTGCGCATCACCTGCTTCCACACCTGAAAACATTTGAAAGAGTTTTGGGCTGAGTACTTGATGTCCTCAGTGGATCATGCCCCTTTGGCAAGCATTTTGAAAACTAGCAATTTATCCATTCATGGTATATCAAGAGGCTTGTAGAAAATAACTCTTGAAAATACAAATATCATTTTGGGGTGTGTGATGTTCATTCTTGGACTCAACCAAGGCTACAAATCACCTTTGGTTCATCTAGACCGGTTTCAGGGTCAAAACCCTAAATAATCCCAGTACTTGCAGAAAACCCGAGTTGAAACTTAAGGAATTCGCCATTAGTTAACATACGATGGTGATCAAGGCACCGTATGTAACCGGGGTGCTCACAATTCAAAGTTAGTATATCTGATACTAACGATGAATCTCGATCGATCCATGGAGTCATTTCTTGGAACATACAAACAAAACATTTTTATGGATAATTGCACTTTTAACATAAAAACGGTATTTAAAACATTGCATATGCTTTTAAAATATTTTAGACCCACCTGATATCCGGAGCAACTAGAATATAGCTTTAAACTAGATTTCTTGACTGTAGCTTCTTAAAGACTAACTATATATATATAAGTTTGGATCGAATATATATGAAATGAAGTATGCAGTAACAATGAAGAGGAATACTACATACTTATAGGTGAAGTATCGAAGGTAGCTATGATGAATCATCTATTGTAGCTTGGATAAATCATAGGATCAACTCAAGGATACAATGCCAAGTAAAAAGGTAAGTTGTGAGTAGACAAACTCATGACATATCTACAGTAGTAAGCTTATCTTGTATTGTATTGTATAATATAATATATATATATATATATATATATGTATATATAGGGTTGAGTTCTGGTGAAAAGACCCATTAGAGTAAAAAATAAGAAGTAATGTCATCCTTAGATTAATAGAAATCCAACGGTTTAGATTAAAATGAATGAATAATGCATTTAATAGAAAATCAGCCATTATTAGTATTTTAATTAGATTAAAGGATGAAAAGGTAAAATGTGATTTGAGTTATTTTGGAAGCTACGTCTATTGCGGGATTTCATAAGATTCTGAAAATCAAAGATATGAATCCACCAAAAGTTATACAATGCTAGGGATTCTTATGCATTAGATAGGATTGATAAGGAATGATTGTTTTGGGAAGTTGTGAATCTGACTTCACAAACAAAAAATCGATAGAAGAAGTGAGGGTTCTAGCAAGGCTTTGGGCAGAGATTCTGTCATTGAATACATGGGTAATGCAGGTTATAAATGTTTGCAGTGCTAGTAATGCAAATATGTTAGTTTTTTTAATCTATTATTTGAAGTTTTACAAAAAAATTAAATAATGTCTCCGTTTTTTTTTTTCCTTCCAGAATCTGTGCATTACTGTAAATTCAGTTCGTCGATTTGTTTATGGAAGATATATATATTAATTTTTCTGCTTGGGCTGGGTGAAAACAAACCATATAAGAATAAATGAGTTCGAAGAAGCAATCAAAAAAAGACAATTGGAGGAAGGTAAGAATATAGTTTGTTAAATTAATGATTATTTGCAAGTTTATGTTTTAATTGAATTGCTGCATACGTTGAATTGGTTTAATTATATTGGGATGATAGCAATTTATGAATTTGAAGGTGAGTGCATTAGAACATATATGCTCAATGATTTTCAATTGGTATTGTCTGGTCCCAATAATAATTTTACATTATTTTATAGTTCTACAGTGCAATATTGCATTATTTGAATGAGCAATTACAGTACTGAAGTAATGCAATCTGAAATGGCATTAAGTATATGCACTGATATAATGTTTTACTGCACAACATTTAGGAATTCTGTATTATCACCATTTAGGAATGCTGAAATCTTAATATATGCACTACTATAATGGTGTGATGCACAACCACAATGTTGTAATGCACAACATTTAGGTGAATAAGATAATGCACATATATAATAATATTTTAATACACCAATGTAATGCAATGTAGTGCATTATGTGAATATAATAATGCATTATTTTAGCAATACCAACACAATGACTATCTTAGAACCTTTTAGGAATGATGCATTCTTAATATCTGTACAAAATAAGATACTACCTAGCAAAAAATTGAACTTTGTTTGAATTTATGTTAGTTAAAAATGAGTATCTATATTGATGTTGAGGCGGGAAAAAAAGATGGTATGCATTAGGGGAAGTAACTTCAACAACTTTGCTCTCTTATTTGAAGTCAAAAATCCATTAAATTGGACCTCGTAGTGTAATGCATACTTTCCAAATGCATTATATAGCACAATATTTTTTTTTTATTTGTTTATATTTGTACTTGTTGAATGAAGTATTTGATTATCTAAACTTACATTTTATCGCTAGTGGAATTGGTGGAATGTATACACTTTCATTGTGAGTTTGTTTGCTGCATATGATCCAGACTTAGATTTAGTGGGTGCATTATATCAGTGAAGTTAGTTTATAATGCATGGTTCATAATTTATGGGTTTAATTATGCATGATGATGCACGATAGAGCGAACTACTTATAAAATTTCCTCGTATAATGCTGGTAAACTGTATCAAACATGTTGTATTCTATCTCCAAATATATAATGCATTTCTTATTCTTTTTTTCCCATCATTTATGATGCAGAGAGACATGTTATACAACTTCATGATTCAGAAAGGGCATAAAGCCAGAGTTACCAAATTGCAGAAAGCTATTGTGATAATTGAGGAGTTGCCTTGGGTTGACACACAACCGAATAATGATTGTGGTATATATGTCGTGTGACATATGGAGCCCTTTATGTCAACTCCATCAGACAAATGGAGTTGTGGATTATCACGCCGGTCGAAAAAAATAAATTAGGATGATGAGGGTTAGATATTGTGCAGCAATTCTTGGCTGGGAGAAGAACGAGCTTCGTGAAGAAAACTTAAGTAGGTCGGAAATGCTATTTGAAGAAGTGAGCAAGATGGGATTGCTTGACATTGATGACCTTCTACTACGTGATTGAGCTTTATGTAGAGTTTGGTTAGATATTTGTGGAGTTTGTTTTGAATTGCAACATTAGTGTTGTAGATGGTACTAGAGATTTTCATTTTATTATATTAGTTTTGTTAATTGAATAGATTGTGTTGATCATAATGCATTGGAAAATAACTACATTGTTGCAATGCAGTTATTATTTCTAAATGCATGGACATGAATTTCACTTGCTACATTACAATTTGTAATGCACCAGAATTTTTTATAATGCATAGACTTAAATTGTTTTGTCATTTGGTGATGGCATATAGGATGAATTATTCCACCAGCTGAATGTGCAATAATGCATTATATTTATTATAATGCAATATAAACTCATTGAATTATTATAATGCAACTATTAATTAGTATAAACTCTATCAATTAGTATAATGCATCTATCAATTAGTATAATGCAGCTATTATGATGCAGCTATTAATGCAGTGCAAGTGCGGTATCAGAAGTACTATTATACATCAACCAGAATTACAAATTCCTCCAGATATTCATTAATTGATTCTTAACCCAATCGTCATATCGCCCCTTAATCTAATCCTCGATTCTTTTAAAATTCCACGATTCTTGTGAAAAGAGCACTTGATTACTCCATCTCCACGTCACCCACACCACACAAACCCAAAAGCCTCCCAACCTTCTTCTACCGCTACGGCCTCCGATAAGACTTCGAGAAGGATAAGAAGTGATCCACAACCGAGGCGGGAGATGCCCACACAACGCCGACTCATTCCACCATCTTTCCCCATAGCCTTTGAATCTCCACTCACTCCAAGAACAAGTGCCTTGCAAGAATCTCCACGTACTGCCTATAAAATGCAATCCTTCTTCTAACAAGTGGAATTTCTGACCAACATGTGGCTTCAACTCAAGTTCACATTCTGGAATAATAGTTTCTTCTGAATTGTCCTTCTCTGAAGTAAAATGAAGCGAACTGCCTTCATCCATAACTGTTTAAGAAAGCCAACACAAATAAAATGAGTCAATTAATGATGATACAAGGGGGAATCAATTCTACGAACTCGAATCATCTGTAGAAATGGAAACATGATAAGAAGAATGATGCAAGTAATAAATTCCAACCCCTATTTTATTATATAACTTTCAATCATAAATTAAGCAAAACCGATCTATGTAGTCTCTCTTCAACTGTAACACTAAAATAATCATATGATTATGATATTTTAAACTAAACCTTAATCGAAAATTAAACTTAATTTCAATCCATGATAAACGTATCATTATTAACATGAAAATATACATAAATAAAACCTGGCGATTCCATTTTGATATCGAAATGACGAAGAAGAGAAGAAATGCTCAGAAAGAACACAAAAAAAATTGACGCAGCGAATAGAATAAGTTTGACGTACCAAATTCTGTTAAAGACTGAGAAATATACGTAAAGATTTGCAAAGAGTAAATCTGCAATTTTCCTTTTTCATTTATATAACTACCGTATCTTGTGTTATGTCAATATACAAAAATAACCCTCTTACACAAATTAGGTATTAATTTATTCAAATATCACTTAATAATCAGGACCATTGAGATGCAAATCTGAACGGTTAGTAATGTTTCTCATTTTATACGCAAAAAGCATTTTGTATTTGATCTTCACCCTGTATATATATATATATATATCATAAACTATCATCATTCTTCTAGTAGTAAAGGCACGTACATACTTATACAACTAGTAATACATTTTTTATAATTATCCAAGTATATAAGTATACATATATAGAACATATACACTAACATAAATTACATGTATATTTATATATTTTTACGTATACACTTTTTGTTTAATTATTCATAAGAAAGTTCTTTAGAATATTATAGATTAACTATATCTAATTACAAAAGCTATATATATATATATATATATATATATATATATATATATACTATTTACATATTAATATACATACTCATATATATAGTACGTGTATATATATATAACAACTAAAGGAATTTACTCATATATAAATTATAGGTATACTTTCTAAGATACAAATTATCTTATTATTAATCTCAGTAGGCTCATTGTTATCTAATAAGACTATCTTAATTTAACTAAGTTTTACTATGAAAAAAAATTCGGGATATTACATCCCTCCCTGCTTATAAAAATTTCATCCTTGAAATTTGCATACATAATTAACACATATTTTATGTGCATGTCAAGTGTATTTTGCATGTGTTTAAGTCTCGATTTATGTGCTTAAATGTTAGAAATGCTAGGGTTTCTAAACTTATAGCATACTTTGTGTTTTTCTCATTTTCTCTTGGTTTTCGATCCATTGTTGAAGGATTCGGAAAGAGTATTCATATGGCTAAGGATTGAAGGCCGGAAATGAGGAAGAATCGAGCTTAATTAGAGTGGAACTTGTGCTTAAAAATATGGAATTTCAAAGTTATAAAGTTAGGGTTTCACTAATTTGATTTCATTTATGTTTTCCTCATTCTCTCGAGTTTCTTTATGCTTTTTGCAGGAATAATGGAGAATTTACTTGGCCAAATTAATCATTCCATGAGAAAGAGGAGCTCGTTAGGAAGCCATAGCAAAAAGCGGATCGAGAATCGGAGTTCGTACGAGAGAGAACGAGCGAAAACGGAGAAGTCACGCAAGAAACAAAGATGGGCTAGGACCGGTGAAAGAAGGAAGACCGGCGGCTGACCGGCGGTCTGCCAGACCGCCGGCCAAGCTGCCAGGTTGCCGCCACCCACAGAGAGTTCAGCGGTCTGTCCCGGCGGTCTGACAGACCGCCGGTCAAGCGCCATTCTTCACTTAAGGGGCGAGTTCGGCTCGCCCAAACTCGTCCCGGTTCGTCCCGATTCGCCCCAACTCGACCCAAACTCAATTTTCTATGTATTTAATCCCAAAATTCACCCCATTTGTGTATCTTTTGCATACCTTAATATTCTTAGAACCCTAGAAACATTTCTCTCTTTCTACTTTAGTATTTTGAAGATTTGAAGAGCATCACTTTGTGGATTGAAGATTCAAGACTATTTTCTTATTCCTTATTAAATTCTCTATCTTCTAAGCATGATTTCATTTACTTTTTATTGATAACTTTCCTTAATCATGTCTAGCTAGATCTTTTTGTGATTCCAATTATATGTAGATTATGGATAAGTGATGGGATTATGCTTTAATTATACATTTACCTTCTAATTTCATGTTCAATTCTCTTGGGGCTATGTTTTATTACGTAATTGTGATTGATCACCATAGTTGCATTCCAAGTGTTTGATCTAAAGCTTGGGAGGCTTAGATTAGATGCTAGGATCAAGAGAATTGCATGCTAGACAATAGTAGGGTCAAGGAACTCCATGATCTATTGGTAGTTAATGAATTGCTTAATATCTTAGTAGGAATTAGGCCTTTCATTAATCAACTTGTCTTCATTGCAATGAGAATTGAATGAACCATACTTAGGAAGTTTCCCACATGAAATTGGATTAAAATGGCTAATTCTAATTAGAGTGTTACATCCCTATCACTTAGACCTAATTGAAGTATAATTGGAGTCACTCTCTCAGTCGATTCGTACGATTTTTTCCCTAAGCACCTTTTTCCTTTTTTTGTCCCCCTCATATCTCTTTCGTTACTCATTGGTTTTGCACGATTCTTGAGTAGTCGTAACACTTATGAGATATAGAAGAATAGGGGGTGGTCGAAGTCCGGAGTTCTCTCAGTCGATCCGTATGATTTTTTCCCTAGGCATTGTTTTCCTTGTTTCGTCCCCCCTGACATCTCCTTCATTACTCATCGGTTTCGCCTGATTTTTGAATCATTGTAAAACTTATGAGACATAGAAGAATAGGGGGTGGTCGAAGTCCGAAGTACTGTCAGTCGATTCGTACGATTTTTTCCCTATGCATCATTTTTCTTGTTTCGTCCCCCTGACATCTCCTTCCTAACTCATCGGTTTCAAACGATTCTTCAGTCACTGTAACACTAATGAGATATAGAAAAATAGGGGTGGTCCAAGTCCAAAGTTCTCTCACTCGATTAGTACGATTTTTTCCCTAAGCATCTTTTTCCTTTTTTTGTCCCCCTCACATCTCCTGCGTTACTCATTGGTTTCGCACGATTTTTGAGTCGTTGTAACACTTATGAGATATAGAAGAATAGGGGGTGGTCGAAGTCCGAAGTACTGTCAGTCGATTTGTACGATTTTTTCCCTATACATCGTTTTCCTTGTTTCCTCCCCCTGACATCTCCTTCCTTACTCATCGGTTTTGAAAAATTATTCAGTCGTTGTAACACTTATGAGATATGAAGAATAGGGGGTGGTCCAAGTCCGAAGTTCTCTCAGTCGATTCGTATGATTTTTTCCCTAGGCATCTTTTTCCTTTTTTTGTCCGCCTCACATCTCCTGCGTTACTCATTGGTTTCGCACGATTCTTGAGTAGTCGTAACACTTATGAGATATAGAAGAATAGGGGGTGGTCGAAGTCCGGAGTTCTCTCAGTCGATTCGTATGATTTTTTCCCTAGGCATCATTTTCCTTGTTTCGTCCCCCCTGACATCTCCTTCCTTACTCATCGGTTTCGGCCGATTCTTGAGTTATTGTAACACTTATGAGACATAGAAGAATAGGGGGTGGTCGAAGTCCGAAGTTCTCTCAGTCGATTCGTATGATTTTTTCCCTAGGCATCTTTTTCCTTTTTTGACCCCCTCACATCACCTTCCTAACTCATCGGTTTCGCACGATTCTTGAGTCGTTGTAACACTTATTAGATATAGAAGAATAGGGGGTGGTCGAAGTCTGGAGTTCTCTCAGTCGATTCGTATGATTTTTTCCCTACGCATCATTTTCCTTGTTTCATCCCCCTGACATCATCTCCTTCCTTACTCATCGGTTTCAAACGATTCTTCAGTCATTGTAACACTGATGAGATATAGAAAAATAGGGGGTGGTCCAAGTCCGGAGTTCTCTCACTCAATTAGTACGATTTTTTCCCTAAGCATATTTTTCCTTTTTTTGTCCACCTCACATCTCCTGCGTTACTCATTGGTTCCGCACGATTCTTGAGTAGTCGTAACACTTATGAGATATAGAAGAATAGGGGGTAGTCGAAGTCCGGAGTTCTCTCAGTCGATTCGTATGATTATTTCCCTAGGCATCGTTTTCCTTGTTTCGTCCCCCCTGACATCTCCTTCCTTACTCATCGGTTTCGGCCGATTCTTGAGTGATTGGAACACTTAAGAGACATAGAAGAATAGGGGGTGGTCGAAGTCCGAAGTACTGTCAGTCGATTCGTACGATTTTTTCCCTAAGCATCTTTTTCCTTTTTTGGTCCCCCTCACATCTGCCCCCTTACTCATTGGTTTCGCACGATTCTTGAGTCGTGGTAACACTTATGAGATATAGAAGAATAGGGGGTGGTCGAAGTCCGAAGTACTGTCAGTCGATTTGTACGATTTTTTCCCTATACATCATTTTCCTTATTTCCTCCCCCTAACATCTCCTTCCTTACTCATCGGCTTTGAATGATTCTTCAGTCGTTGTAACACTTCTGAGATATGAAGAATAGGGGGTGGTCTAAGTCCGAAGTTCTCTCAGTCGATCCGTATGATTTTTTCCCTAGGCATCTTATTCCTTTTTTTGTCCCCCTCACATCTCTTTCGTTACACATTGGTTTCCCACGTTTCTTGAGTAGTCGTAACGCTTATGAGATATAGAAGAATAGGGGGTGGTCGAAGTCCGATGGTCTCTCAGTCGATTCGTATGATTTTTTCCCTAGGCATCGTTTTCCTTGTTTCGTCCCCCCTGACATCTCCTTCCTTACTCATCGGTTTCGGCCGATTCTTGAGTTATTGTAACACTTATGAGACATAGAAGAATAGGGGGTGGTCGAAGACCGAAGTTCTCTCAGTCGATTCGTAAGATTTTTTCCCTAGGCATCTTTTTCCTTTTTTTGTCCCCCTCACATCTCTTTCGTTACTCATTGGTTTCGCACGATTCTTGAGTAGTCGTAACACTTATGAGATATAGAAGAATAGGGGGAAATATTTTACAAGATCGGGTAGGAATAGATAAGGGCTAAGAGAATTCGGTACATTTCTGGCGGAAGCTTTACATAATAAAGGGGAAATATTTTACAAGATCGGGTAGGAATAGATAAGGGCTAAGAGAATTCGGTAGAAGAAGAGGTTAAAGCTAAGAAATTGAGTGTGTGAAATTGAGTGTGTCCTCCATCTTCGAACCAAGCCTCCTTTTATAAGCCTAAACCATGGACTTGAGCGGCGGAATTGAAACATTCTTGAAAAACAGTAACCTTACAATGCACAGTAGCCACAATATCAACAGTGACTTGACGTCATGGATGACCTCATGAACAGTGCTTCTGCCGACAGGACAGCAACAGTAACACTTCCATAATGGAGCACAGTATTAACTGTAGGAGAAAAACGTCATTACTTGTGTCATAACACATCATCTTTGTCTTTAATCAATTATCTCATTATTGTGATTGAGAATCTTGCATCATTGTGTCGGTTTCCATCTTATCCTCTTCTTCTTCATCAGAATCGGACGATGATGATGAGCTGGATTCCAACAACGCTTTCATCTGCTTTTTCAAATCTTTCTTTGAAGATCCTGCAAGCAATTCTTGAAGCAAATCTTTAAGATCCTTTTTTGGCTCGATTTTCTTCTCAATAATAGGTTCAAGGCTTATAAGACCTTTAGCTGTAAAAACAGATTCGGTGAAGAAATCGAATTTATCCCACCATTTAATTAAAATTCTTCTCCCCAAATATGGGATAACAAAAGAAGTTTCAAATTTCTCAACACTTCTTCGTGAGACTAAAACATCCCATCTACAAATCCATGGAACCTGGTATAAGGCGGAGAACATAAGAGCATGATTTTTCATCGTAGGGTTTACCCTGACAAAATCTTCAAAAATAATTCTCACTTTATGAGGAAAAATGATGGGATATAATCCCCATTCCGAAAACCATTTAACAAACCAATGTGGGAATTTAATTCCTTCATTGTTTCTAAATTGAAAAAACCAACTATGTTTTCTCAATTTATTTTCATAAGAAAAAGCCAAATCCCAAGCTTTGATATAATCAAAATAATTGAAATGCATTCTTTTTCTATGAGGATGACCAGAATCTGGAATCAGTTCTTTAAATCTATAAAGATCACTATCCCATTGTTCTGGGGTAAGAATTTTTTGAATTGTAACTTTAGAATAAGCTACTGTCTCTTGATTCCTTGAAAAAGGACTAATACTGACTGATCCAGTATACTCAAGAATATACTGGTAGAAATAAAAATCCTTCGGATATAAATAAGGATCAGTGAAATTTCTTAAATAGAAGTTCATAACTTCTTCAGCTGAAAGGTTGATATATTTACTTTCGATTGGAGATATCCAAATCGTAGTGCTAGGAATATAAGGAAATATATATTCCTTAGGCTTCTTTCTTCACAATTTTTTCATTTTTGTCAGTGATCGCAGACTTATAAGTCTGTTGCTTCTTTTGAGCTTCTTTTCCCCTATTCATAATGACCCTGCAAAAATTCACGAGTTAAGAAATCTGGTAAAGAATTATCAGATTCTTTAATAAACTCAATATCAAAGTCGAAAATAGAAAGGATGGCTTGCCATCTAGCAAAAATCTGTTTAGAAGCAATGTTTTTAACATCTTTTTGCAAAATTTCTTTTGCAGATTTACAATCAACTCTAACAAGAAATTTCTTATTCAAAAGATCACTTTCAAACTTTTGAATACATAAGACAATTGATAATACTTCTTTTTTCACAGTCGAGTAATTAACCCGAGGTCCTGTCCAGACTCCTGAAGTGAATCTAACTAAAGATTCTTTATTATTGATTCTTTGTTTAAGAATTCCTCCATAACCTAAATCTGATGCATCTGTTTCAACGATCTTAAAAGCATCAGGGTGTGATATTGCTAAACAAGGAATTTCCTTGATTCTATTTTTAATTTTTCTAACTGCTTGGGTATGAGTATTATCCCAAGGTGGTGGTGTTTTCTTTAACCTATCAAATAAAGGTTTAGCATCTTGTGCTAGTTCTTTATAAAATTCTGAAATATAATTCAGACTTCCCAAAAATCTTTGTAATTGATTTTTATCTTTTATTTCATCGGGAAATTTTTCTGCAAATATAATAGCTCTATCGATTGGGAATATAGTTCCCTGTCTAATATTATGACCAAGAAATTTAATTTCTGTTTGAAAGAGTTTAATCTTTTTAGCTGAGACAACAAGACCAGCTCTTTTGACTATATTAATAAATATATTAATATGTTTGAAATGTTGATCAATTGATTCAGAATAAATCAATACATCATCTATATAAACTATTATGAAAGTCGTATAAGGACTAAAAATATCATTCATGATCTTCTGAAATTCAGAAGGAGCATTTTTTAAACCAAAAGGCATAACATTCCATTCATAATGCCCAAAAGGAACAGTAAAAGCGGTTTTATACCGATCTTTTTCTTCAATTTGTATTTGCCAAAACCCTGATTTTAGGTCGAATTTAGACATGACTTTAGCAG
The DNA here is from genome assembly GCA_001642375.2 of Mentha longifolia. Classification (NCBI taxonomy): domain Eukaryota; kingdom Viridiplantae; phylum Streptophyta; class Magnoliopsida; order Lamiales; family Lamiaceae; genus Mentha; species Mentha longifolia. Next base: position 25,083,696 of record CM038111.1, on the reverse strand, counting down.
AATAAAGTCTATTAAGAAGATCCTTTTTATTAGGAATTGGATATCTAATCCACCTTAAAACCTTATTTAAAGGTTTATAATTAATAACTAATCGAGGAACTCCTCGTTCAAGTTCGGCTGCATTTTCAACATAGAATGCTGGGCAACTCCAAGGACTTTTGGAGGGTCTGATTAATTTTTTGAGTAATAACTCATCTATTTCTTTTTTGCATATTTCTAAATGCCTAGGACCCATCGCAATAGGACGGGCTTTAGTAGGAATTAGACTTTCTTTAAAGTCAGGCTCATATGGTAAGGATACCACATGTTTCTTTCTTTCCCAAAAAGCATTGGGAATGTCTGAACATAAAGTATTCTCTATTAGAGATTTTATATTATTGATTTTCTTTTGCACAATAAGGGAGGATAGTTTATCTTCTATTTTCTTAAAGTCTATCTCTTGATTTAGAGAATTAAGAAAATTTTCTTTTCTTTTTACTGTTCTTTGGAGAACATCAATACCATGAGTTTTAGGTTGAGTTATAAATTTAAACTCAATCTCTCTCCCTTCAACCTCAGACATTATACCCCTTTCACTAATATTTTTAATAGGGTATAACATGTGTAGGAAAGGATTTCCCAAAATAACATCATGAGATAAGTTTTTAACCATTATAAATGGCATTTCTAAGCAAACTCCTTTATTGCAAACTGAAGTATTATTCAGTTTATATTTAACATGCAATTTTCTACCATCTGCAGCATTTAAGATTTCAGTAGTTTTTTCAAAATATCTTGAAGGAATTATCCCTTCATTTATGCAGTTTAAATCTGCACCCGAGTCAACCATAGCAATAGCATCAAAATAATACTCTTTATGTACGATAATGGTAATTTTAATATGCCATTTATGTGTAATAACACGATCAACCATATTTAAGAATGTCATGGAATTTAATTCCTCACTAAGAACCTTTTCATCATCTGAATCATTATTTTCAGGTTTAAGCTCTCTTTCTGTTTCTAAAATAAGAATTCTAGATTTTATTTCTTGTAACTCTTTTTTAAGAGTGTTTACTTCATATTTTAATTCGGAAACAGTAATATCTTTACTGCTAGTCGAAGCTATAGAAGGCTTCATTCTATCCATAATTTCTTTAAGATTATAGTGTTCAGGTTCTTTAAACCTTAATTCTTGTTTTTTATTCTTATAGCTGTCCAAATATTTTTGGAGCATTTCTCTTTTTTCTTCGGGATCTCGGATTTTATCTATAAGATCAAGAATAAAATTTTCTTCCCTTGTAAGGACACATAAACCATTAGCCTTACATAAGGCTTTATAGTAATCGCAATTTCCTTCGCAATTACTTTCTTCATTTTCAGTTGATTCATTATCCGAATCACTTTCTTTATTATCATCTTCTGCTATAACAGAAATTTGTCTATTTTCTCTTTCGGAGTCAGTATCTTCAAGGAAGAGCTTTTGTAACGACTTTTTTAAGTCTTCTTCAATATCAAGACTATTTATTTTCTTTTTCATTTTACACTTATTAGCGTAATGGCCAGCTTTATGGCACTTCCAACAAATTGGAATTTTGTGGATCTTATTATCCTCTTTTCTATTTTCATCCCTTTTATGGGTTTTTTTATATTTTTTCTTTTTATATGAAGGATCATAATCCTTATATTTCTTATTCTTATATTTTTTAGGTTTTTTAAACCTTTTAATTTCCTTAGATCCTGAAGGGCCTATAGGTGTGACACCAATTTGTTCACAAAAGTCTCCTAAGACTTCTTTTCCTAAAATTTTCTCTTTTTGAATTTGCTTATGTAATTTTATCTCATTACACAGAGCAATTCCTTCTGCAGTTATTTCTGCAACAAGGTCTCCATAAGTATATATGGAGTAAGGAATTAATCCTTGATTCTTTTGCTTAATTCGAGTTTTAACTCTTTCACAAAACATATGGGGTAGTCCTGATAAGAACTTTTCTTTCCAAAAATCATGTCCACTATCCTCTCGAGAAAAGATTTTGGAAAAGAACACATCCTTATACCATTTAAAATGAGATAATTTCGGACATCTTAAGCTCATAAGCTGTTCCTGAGTCTTATCGTAATGAAGATTGGTTGTACCAATAAAATGCTTAGCAATTGTGAAAACTAAGGTATTAACACAATCAGTAACTTGAGTTTGTGTTTCACCTTCTGTTTTTACTGCATTAAGTATATGATTTTTTGCTTCACTAGATAAGTGAAAATCCCACCAACCTCTAAGTTGGCCCGTAAAACCTTGAATAATTGCGATAGCAATATTTTTATCAGTGTTATTTTTTAATTTTGATGCTGTAGCATACATAAGCATATAATGTATTTTTGTTTGTATCTGATATTCAGAATGGCCATCAATATTCCATTCGGTTATTGATGTACCATCAAAGGAAACATATCCATAACTATCCTGTTCTTCAAAAAGAAGATCAACTGGTGTAGGCCTATGGTAATAAGGCTTTCCAGGCATATTATAAACCTGTTTTCCTTTATATCCAACTTTATTAAGTTGTAAAGAATTTTCTTGTTCTTTTAAAAACATTTGTTCAACATTATTAATGTCTTTTTCGGAATTATCCGAATCTGAATCACTGCAATCAACAACTTCTGGATTGTTGGCTTCAGTAAGGGGAGCCATCTGAACTTTATTAATATCAAGACTTTTAAGTCTTTTGACAATTTCATCGACTAATTCATTATTTGTATTTTTATCGATATTTAAATCAATAGCTTCTGCGGGTAAAGGTTTTATTAAAACCTTTTCAGTGCTTACAACACTGTTATTGTTAGTGGGTTGTATATAAACACCTTGGCAAACATTTTGCTCAATCCTATTTAATTGTTTTCCTATTGATTGTAAACTGAGATTTGTGAAATTATTCTGTTCCACAACAGCTTCAATCCTACTATTATCTTTCCTATAGGGAGTAGCAATAACTTCCTCATTCCTAATTTTTATAACAAGATTTGAATCAGGAGGATGAATACTCCTAATAACTTTTCCATTTTTTGTGACATAATTCTCATAGTTAGAATTAATAGTCATTACTATCTTTTCATCCTCAAAATTAGGATAATCCTTTTTATGTAGTCTATAGAACTTTCTAATAAGCTCAAAGAAATCTATATATTCATCACTTTTCTCAAGATACATTTTGTATCGTTTAAACCATAAATTTTGTTTAGATTTTTTCTTCATAAAGAACCATTTTCTTTTGATTTCATTTTCTTGAGAATAAAATAATTCTCTAATATCTCCTTTAAAAGGAAACTTTTCTTCTTCTTCAAGTGTTAGTGTGCTTATTCCAAAAACACTTTGATCATCATATCCCATATCTGACATGGTAGGTGATCTTTGTGAGGATTCTGGAATTTCAACCTTATATTCAGGTTGACTAACACCATCCAAAGTAGTCTTAGATCTAACACTTTGTCTTTCTAAATTAGAAAGAGGTATAGATGAAGTAGATTTTCTACTTGAATAGTCTTCTCTTAAAGACTTAGACTTTAATTTAAGTCTAGTAACTCTATCTGATGAGAACCTAATTTCAACATCTCCATCAGGATATTCAATTATATCCTCTAATTTCGAGTTTTCAATTTTCTTTGGTGGATTTGCCTCTTCTAATATCCACCTTTCAGGTAATTTAACCTGATCCCACGTAATAGTCTTTGGAACAACAGTATTGCTTTTAGCAATATCGGTAACAAATAAAGTAGTCTGATTACTTTCTGTAGGAACATTTCTTATATTAGAAAAGGTTGTATTCATAACTCTATAATATATCCTATAGATAAGGATTACATTATCAGTATTTTTCATTAAATCAAATCCTTCTGATTTAAGATCAATACATAAAGCATGCATAATATTTGGATCTTTTAAAGATACTATAAAATTAGGATAACACGAAAAATATATTGGTCCATCACAGAGTGTAGACTCAACTATTCCTAATAAGGAATCATGGAATTTATTGTGTCTTTTATCACGAACAGCAATTATTGCTGAAGTGTTTAAACCTAATCTAGAGGCAGGTTTTAAAGCAATTTGCACCATTCCTATATGTAGAAATTTATTATTTTCCCTATGGAATCTTATAAGATCTTTTGAGAATAATTGAATCGATTTATATTCCTCTGATAAGGGAATAGCTTCTTCTACTGTTTTAATAATTACATCAGTTTTCTTTATAAAACTGCCGGTACTTTTGTAGATTCTTGATGCCGAGTATTCTGGCATCTTCCATTCATTTAGACTTTTATTAAAGTCTTCAGAGATAATAATCTCTTTGTTTCTTTTTTCTTCGATTTTCCTAAGTTGCTCATTAGCATTTCTTCTAAAAGACATAACCCTTGAAAGCCTATCCATTCTTCTAATTCTGGATCACTGTCAACGATTTTACGCCAAAACTCCTACCTCTTCTGGGATTTACGGAAACAACAGGCAACGCGACTTGGGGTTTCACCAGACAGAAGAAAGAACAGAAAAACAAGAATATGATCTAATAAAAGAAATACTATTAAGCAGCAAGTATAGAAGCTTGTTTTTCGAAGATTTTTAAAGAAATTAATTCTCTTTTTAAAGATGAGTAATAATAAAATTCTTTCGTTTCTTCCGAAAGATTAGGATTAGCAATATGTTCTCTCAAATAAGCAATATGCTCTCTGCAATATTTAATCTTTAAACAAATTTTCTTTTTATAAGAAAGGTTTTCTGTGAAAATGTAATCTCTAGGAACAGTCCAAATACCACGAATATAGATATAATTTTCAACTTCAGAATTATCAATATTCATAGAGAATTTACCTTTAGATCTTTAAGATCTAGGACACCGTTCAGCACAACGAACCACGAACTGGACAATACTTCAGGAAAGCGAGTGAATAAAGCGATACAAAGTTTTTATGCAAACTGGAAAAACTTTTATTTATACTGTATTTTAGTACACACTATAGTACACACTATTCCTCACCAAGATGGCTCGGATACCATTTCTGGCGGAAGCTTTACATAATAAAGGGGAAATATTTTACAAGATCGGGTAGGAATAGATAAGGGCTAAGAGAATTTAGTCGTAGCACTTATGAGATATAGAAGAATAGGGGGTGGTCGAAGTCCGGAGTTCTCTCAGTCGATACGTATGATTTTTTCCCTAGGCATCGTTTTCCTTGTTTCGTCTCCCCTGACATCTCCTTCCTTACTCATCGGTTTCGGCCGATTCTTGAGTGATTGGAACACTTAAGAGACATAGAAGAATAGGGGGTGGTCGAAGTCCGAAGTACTGTCAGTCGATTCGTACGATTTTTTCCCTAGGCATCTTTTTCCTTTTTTGGTCCCCCTCACACCTCCCCCCTTACTCGTCGGTTTCGCACGATTATTGAGTCGTGGTAACACTTATGAGATATAGAAGAATAGGGGGTGGTCGAAGTCCGAAGTACTGTCAGTCGATTTCTACGATTTTTTCCCTATACATCGTTTTCCTTGTTTCCTCCCCCTAACATCTCCTTCCTTACTCATCGGCTTTGAATGATTCTTCAGTTGTTGTAACACTTATGAGATATGAAGAATAGGGGGTGGTCCAAGTCCGAAGTTCTCTTAGTCGATGCGTACGATTTTTTCCCTAGTCATCTTTTTCCTTTTTTTGTCCCCCTCACATCTCTTTCGTTACTCATTGGTTTCGCACGATTCTTGAGTAGTCGTAACACTTATGAGATATAGAAGAATTGGGGGTGGTCGAAGTCCGGAGTTCTCTCAGTCGATTCGTATGATTTTTTCCTTAGGTATCGTTTTCCTTGTTTCGTCCCCCCTGACATCTCCTTCCTTACTCATCGGTTTCGGACGATTCTTGAGTAATCGTAACACTTATGAGACATAGAAGAATAGGTGGTGGTCGAAGACCGAAGTTCTCTCAGTCGATTCGTATGATTTTTTCCCTAGGCATCTTTTTCCTTTTTTTGTCCCCCTACCATCTCTTTCGTTACTCATTGGTTTCGCACGATTCTTGAGTAGTCGTAAAACTTATGAGATATAGAAGAATAGGGGGTGGTCGAAGTCCGGAGTTCTCTCAGTCGATTCGTATAATTTTTTCCCTAGGCATCGTTTTCCTTGTTTCGTTCCCCCTGACATCTCCTTCCTTACTCATCAGTTTCGGCCGATTCTTAAGTTATTGTAACACTTATGAGACATAGAAGAATAGGAGGTGGTCGAAGTCCGAAGTTCTCTCAGTCGATTCGTACGATTTTTTCCCTAGGCATCTTTTTCGTTTTTTTGTCCCTCTCACATCTCTTTCGTTACTCATTGGATTCGCACGATTCTTGAGTCGTGGTAACACTTATGAGATATAGAAGAATTGGGGGTGGTCGAAGTCCGGAGTTCTCTCAGTCGATTCATATGATTTTTTCCCTAGGCATCGTTTTCCTTGTTTCGTCCCCCCTGACATCTCCTTCCTTACTCATCGGTTTCGGCCGATTCTTAAGTTATTGTAACACTTATGAGACATAGAAGAATAGGGGGTGGTCGAAGTCCAAAGTTCTCTCAGTCGATTCGTACGATTTTTTCCCTTGGCATCTTTTTCGTTTTTTTGTCCCCCTCACATCTCTTTCGTTAGTCATTGGTTTCGCACGATTCTTGAGTAGTCGTAAAACTTATGAGATATAGAAGAATAGGGGGTGGTCGAAGTCCGGAGTTCTCTCAGTCGATTCGTATGATTTTTTCCCTAGGCATCGTTTTCCTTATTTCGTCCCCCGTGACATCTCCTTCCTTACTCATCGGTTTCAGCCGATTTTTAAGTTATTGTAACACTTATGAGATATAGAAGAATATGGGGTGGTCGAAGTCCGAAGTTGATGCGATCACAATACGCGGAAGCTGAGAATCGAACAACGTCAGAAACGAAAGATTCAATCCAAATATAACTATGAAAAAAATCGAATGACAGGGAACCTGAATTTCTACCCAAATTACACTGAATAGGCGTCGACAGAAACCTAAGCAATTCAATTCCGATTAAACTCAAATTTTAACACGAGTTACAACTTAGGGTTATGAAGAACATATCCAAAATTCAGCGAAAACGCACGAGTAGTTTTCAATTTGGCACGGTGGTGATTTTCAGGACGAGTTAGGGTTTCAAAAACGGATCTGAAATTAATCTAAGGCTTTTCTGGGATGGAATAGCTACAGGATCGATGTAGGATGGATATTTATGATATATGAATGATGGTGAATGGCTGGAAACAAAAAGAACACGAATTGCAGAATTCGAACACGAATTGCAGAATTCCCTAAGGGCTGCTCCATTCAGCTTCTCACTAAAATAGGCAACTGGTTTTCTTTCCTGCATCAAAACAGCACCAATCCCTATGCCCGAGGCATCACACTCAATTTCAAACATTCTATCAAAATCAGGCAAAACCAACACAGGAGCATTACACAATTTCGATTTCAACAAGTTAAAAGCATGCTCTTGGGCTTTGCCCCACTCAAACTTCCTATCTTTCCTACTCAACTCAGTCAATGGTGCAGCAATAGATGAAAAATCACGCACAAAGCGACGATAAAATCCTGCTAAACCATGGAAAGACCTAACATCAGCACATGACTTAGGCGTTGGCCATTCCTCTATAGCCTTCACCTTTGTCCTATCAACTTCTATTCCATGACTACTCACAACAAAACCAAGAAATATAACCTCATCCATACAAAATGTACACTTAGACAAATTAGCATATAATTTTGCATCACGCAGCAACACAAACACATGCCTAAGATGTCTAACATGCTCATCAACACAAGTACTATAGACAAGGATATCATCGAAATATAACACCACATATTTCCCTATGACTTCACGCAAAACATGGTTCATTAGACGCATAAACGTACTAGGGGCGTTAGTAAGGCCAAACGGCATCACAAGCCATTCATACAGTCCATGCTTCGTTTTGAACGCAGTTTTCCACTCATCTCCCTCACTCATTCTCACTTGAAAATATCCAGAACGCAAATCAATTTTTGAAAAGACAGACGCTCCAGACAACTCATCTAACATGTCATCTAATCGAGGGATAGGGAAGCGATACTTTACCGTTATCTTGTTGATAGCTCGGCAGTCCATGCACATGCGCCATTCGTTGTTCTTCTTTGGTACGAGGATGACAGGCACTGCGCACGGTGACAAGCTCTCTCTAATTTGCTTCTTCTCCAGCAACTCCTTGACCTGATGGTCAATCTCCTTGGTTTCCTCAGGGCTGGTACGGTAGGCGGGTCTGTTTGGAAGGACTGCTCCCAGCTGGAAGTCGATCTGGTGCTCAATTCCTCGAATCGGCGGCAGACCAGTAGGAATTTCGTCCGGGAAAACATCCTTGAACTCCTCCATCAACGGCTGCAAAACAGAAGGAATAACAACATCAGGAGTATCATTAGCCTTTTAACTAGAACGATAGCATTACCTGATTTAATGGCGGTCTGAACTCCTCTTACACCGATGAACAAATTCCGGTGCACCGTATCTAAACTGGAAGGGATGGTAACGTGGGCAGCCTTAGCCTTCGGAAGGCCCTTGGTTCCCTTAGTACACTGAGACTCTGCTGTGGACTGTCCAGATTGGATTGGCTGCTTGCTCTCAGCACGTTTCTCCTTCTCTTCTTTGTACTTCTCTTGCATACGTCGCTGATCTTCAATCACATCTTTCGGCGCTAGTGGCCACAATCGCGTGGTGCGTCCTTCTCGAGTCACGGCATAAGTGTTGGCAAATCCATCATGTATCGCCTTCCTATCGAACTGCCAAGGACGACCAAGCAAGATATGTGCCGCCTCCATAGGGATGACGTCACACAAAACAGTGTCAGCAAAATGACCAATAGAAAAGGTGACAGTACCTGGTATCCAACACGAATCTCGCCTCTGTCTGTCAACCATTGCAATCGGTACGGTTTTGGATGCTTTTGTGGGATCAAATTTAGCTTCCCCACTGCATACTGACTAATGGCGTTTACAACGTTTCCACTATCAATGATGAGCGAGCACACCTTATCCTGAATGGAACAGCGAGAGTAAAAGATGTTCTCCCGCTGATCATTATGTTCTTCCTCTCGAATAAGACTCAAGGCTCGAATCGAAACAAGGCTGACGTGCGTTTGCTTCGGCTGCTCATCCACAATATCAATGTCGCCCAGGAGTGAGCTGACTAGGGGCTGCTCAGTATCCCCTTTTACTTCTCCTTCTCCTTCTTCTTCAAATTCCTCTTCACTCGCTGATTCTAACTTATTCTGCTCGGTGAGGAATAAAACTCTGCGATTCGGACACTGGGCTTGAAAATGTCCCCATCCTCTGCACTTGTGACACTGAACGTCACGTGCTCTCCCTGAATTACTATTCTCAGGCTGACTAGGCTGCATGGGGCGATTCTGAGAATTTCTGTTCGGTGCAGGCGAGGTGTAGTCAGGTCTGCGAGAGGGTTGTGGTGCAGACTGCTCAGAACGGCGAACGGGCTGTGTGGACTGGTTAGGAGGACGTGTAGGGGCTGTCCTAGGCGTGGAAGAATCACCTCGGTTCCAAGGACTCCTAACAGGCGTCGACTGGAAGGATCGACGACGTCCATCTCTGAGCTGCCGTTCGACAATAGATGCATAATGGACCATTGCTTCAACTGAATCGAATTCCTTCAATTCGACTTCACAAGCAATATCTGGATTCATTCCTTCAGTGTACCAGTTGAGTGTGGCAATCAGGGTCTCTTCCTTACCAACCCGGTTCATAGCTATCTCGAGCTCCTTGTGGTATTCCTCAATCGAACGAGTGCCCTGCTTGATCTTGTTCAACCTCTTCTCAAGCTCTCGCTCATAGTGTACCAGAATGAAACGTCCTCTCATGACGTCCTTCATCTCTTGCCATGTGTCTATAGGTGGATATCGATCACGGCGTCTTCTCTCTTGCTGATTTTCCCACCACGAGGCTACACACCCTCTAAACTCCAAGGACGCGAGCTGAACCTTCTTCAATTCAAGAAAGTCGTAACACTCAAAGATCTTGTTGACTTTCCTCTCCCAATCGAGGTACAAATCAGGATCATGTAACCCCTCGAACTCTGGAATGCTTGTTTTGATGTTGTTTAACAAGCTATCTGTATCGCCATGTCGGCGCTGGTTGGCTCGGAAATCACGCCTGGGAGGTGGAGGTGGACGTCTATGGTCACGTCTCTGATTCCTCTGTGGAAACTCAAATTCTGCCTCTGATTCCTCATTATAGCCATCATGTTCTTCTTCATGTTCATCATCAGAAACAGGCTCAAATACTGGCTGGGGCTGGCGGACATGTTGTCGTCTGACTGGTCGATCTGGCTGAATAGGCTGGTTTCTGATTGGTGGAGGTAAAGTTGCTCGAGGGTTGAGGTGATCGAACTGTGCTATCACTTTGTCAAAAGTGTCATCGATCTTCTGCTCCAATAGTCGACTCCGCCTCTCAAAGTGTTGTGCCATAGCATCGAAGTGATACTTAGCATCCCAAGGCTGTTGAGACGATGAAGACATATCAAGAGGTGGGGTAGACGACTTGAGTGGGTTGTCTTGATTCTTGGAACCGTCTCCGGATTTCATGATACCTGCAAAACGAACAAACGTGAAGGAAAACAAGTAAAATCCTCACAGTTCCTCACAATCACTCGTTTGTTCTCTCAGATTTTTTTTTTTTTTTAATCACTCGTGTATGTCACTCAATTTGCAGTCACTACAGTCTCTAAACCTCAAATCCTTAGCAGAACTGATGTGGAATTCTCGGCTTGACTCAAGAACTCGAACTTGACTCTCGGCTTGGATCACAGGTATAGAAAGAAACACAAAGTTGCTGCAATGTGGGGTAAAATTCACGGCAAGGGTATAAATAAGGGGTAAGAATTTCGGTGGCTAGGTAAGGGCTAAACAAACAAGGAAACAAGGAAACAAGGTGATGAGCCCGGGTCCAGCACTGATGAATTTATTTAGTTGCTCATGTTTTATATTTTATTTGGGTTTAAAAACTTTGTATTTATTTTTAATTTAGTTTAGTCCAATTATCACAACATGTTTAGGTGATTAATTGGCCCAGTTATATTTAATTAAGGAGTCCGAAATTATCAAGCCCAAGCCTTGTTAATTTCGAAAACCTACCTAGCTTAGGAATTAGATTAGTATTTATGTTAATTTTCGTTCATACTTTGAGACAGACTTGATTGAATGAAAACAGCTTTTACGCTATTCTCTTGTCTCACAAAAACTGAAGGTTCTTGGTAGAGTTTGATATTGGCGATTTCAAACTTGAATTCATCGACTCGTTCGTGATATCTCGTAGTATCCGGGTTAGTCGAGCCACGAAGATTGCTCCATAAACGCGTTTCGGATTCACGTAGATCCGGGGTTCATTTCGGGTAAGATTCAAAATTTGTTTCCGTTTGAATTCTGCAATTCGTGTTCTTTTCGTTTCCAGCCATTCATCATCGTTCATATATCATAAATATCCATCCTACATCGATCCTGTAGTTATTCCATCCCAGAAAAGCCTTAGATTAATTTCAGATCCGTTTTTGAAACACTAACTCGTCCTGAAAATAACCACCGTGCCAAATCGAAAACTACTCGTGCGTTTTCGCTGAATTTTGGATATGTTCTTCATAACCCTAAGTTGTAACTCTTGTTAAAATTTGAGCTTAATCGGAATTGAATTGCTTAGGTTATTTATGATGCGAAACCGAAATTCTTACCCCTTATTTATACCCTTGCCGTGAATTTTACCCCACATTGCAGCAACTTTGTGTTTCTTTCTATACCTGTGATCCAAGCCGAGAGTCAAGTTCGAGTTCTTGATTCAAGCCGAGAATTCCACATCAGTTTTGCCAAGAATTTGAGGTTTAGAGACTGTTGTGATTGCAACCTGAGTGATATACATGAGAGATCTGATCTGAGTGACATACACGAGTGGTTAAAAATCTGAGAGAACAAACGAGTGACTGTGAGGAACTGTGAGGATTTTACTTGTTTTCTTTCACGTTTGTTCGTTTTGCAGGTACCATGAAATCTGGAGACGGTTCTAAGAATCAGGATAGCCCAATTCCACCCAAGTCGTCTAGTACACCTCTTGAGATGGATTCTTCATCGTCTCAACAGCCTTGGGATGCTAAGTATCACTTCGATGCTATGGCACAACACTTTGAGAGGCGGAGTCGACTATTGGAGCAGAAGATCGATGACACTTTTGACAAAGTGATAGCACAGTTCGATCGCCTCAACCCTCGAGCAACTTTACCTCCACCAATCAGAAACCAGCCTATTCAGCCAGATCGACCAGTCAGACGACAACCTGTCCGCCAGCCCCAGCCAGTATTTGAGCCTGTTTCTGATGATGAACATGAAGAAGAACATGATGGCTATAATGAGGAATCAGAGGCAGAATTTGAGTTTCCACAAAGGAATCAGAGACGTGACCATCGAGTCCACCTCCACCTCCCAGGCGTGATTTCCGAGCCAACCAGCGCCGACATGGCGATACAGATAGCTTGTTAAACAACATCAAAACAAGCATTCCAGAGTTCGAGGGGTTACATGATCCTGATTTGTACCTCGATTGGGAGAGGAAAGTCAACAAGATGTTTGAGTGTTACGACTTTCCTGAATTGAAGAAGGTTCAGCTTGCGTCCTTGGAGTTTAGAGGGTATGCAGCCTCGTGGTGGGAAAATCAGCAAGAGAGAAGACGCCGTGATCGATATCCACCTATAGACACATGGCAAGAGATGAAGGACGTCATGAGAGGACGTTTCATTCCGGTACACTATGAGCGAGAGCTTGAGAAGAGGTTGAACAAGATCAAGCAGGGCACTCGTTCGATTGAGGAGTACCACAAGGAGCTCGAGACAGCTATGAACCGGGTTGGTAAGGAAGAGACCCTGATTGCCACACTCAACCGGTACACTGAAGGAATGAATCCAGATATTGCTTGTGAAGTCGAATTGAAGGAATTCGATTCAGTTGAAGCAATGGTCCATTATGCATCTATTGTAGAACGGCAGCTCAGAGATGGACGTCGTCGATCCTTCCAGTCGACGCCTGTTAGGAGTCCTTGGAACCGAGGTGATTCTTCCACGCCTAGGACAGCCCCTACACGTCCTCCTAACCAGTCCACACAGCCCGTTCGCCGTTCTGAGCAGTTTGCACCACAACCCTCTCGCAGACCTGACTACACCTCGCCTGCACCGAACAGAAATTCTCAGAATCGCCCCATGCAGCCTAGTCAGCCTGAGAATAGTAATTCAGGGAGAGCACGTGACGTTCAGTGTCACAAGTGCAGAGGATGGGGACATTTTCAAGCCCAGTGTCCGAATCGCAGAGTTTTATTCCTCACCGAGCATAATGAGTTAGAATCAGCGAGTGAAGAGGAATTTGAAGAAGAAGGAGAAGTAAAAGGGGATACTGAGCAGCCCCTAGTCAGCTCACTCCTGGGCGACATTGATATTGTGGATGAGCAGCCGAAGCAAACGCACGTCAGCCTTGTTTCGATTCGAGCCTTGAGTCTTATTCGAGAGGAAGAACAGAATGATCAGCGGGAGAACATCTTTTATTCTCGCTGTTCCATTCAGGATAAGGTGTGCTCGCTCATCATTGATAGTGGAAGCGTTGTAAACGCCATTAGTCAGTATGCAGTGGGGAAGCTGAATTTGATCCCACAAAAGCATCCAAAACCGTACCGATTGCAATGGTTGACAGACAGAGGCGAGATTCGTGTTGGATACCAGGTACCTGTCACCTTTTCTATTGGTCATTTTACTGACACTGTTTTGTGTGACGTCATCCCTATGGAGGCGGCACATATCTTGCTTGGTCGTCCTTGGCAGTTCGATAGGAAGGCGATACATGATGGATTCGCCAACACTTATGCCGTGACTAAGGATGGACGCACCACCAGATTATGGCCATTGGCGCCTAAGGATGTTGTAGAAGACCAGAAGAGGATGCAAGAGAAGTTCAAGGAAGAACGAGAGAAGAATAAGTCTGATCACCCGGCCACGCCTTCTTCTCCTAGTACTACAATGAGTTTGGTTGACCCCAAGTCATCCAAGGCAACCTCTTTCACACCTCAGAGACCCTCTAAGGCCGTTCATGATGCCACACCATCGAGTTCTAGTGCAGCTAATTCAGATCCGGTGCACAAGAACTTGTTTATTAGTGCAAAGGAAGTACCGAAAGCAATCCGAGTTGGTAAGCCTATCGTTCTAATTACTTTTAAGGCTAATGATACTCCTGATATTGTTATTCCTTCTGTTTTGCAGCCTTTGATGGAGGAGTTCAAAGATGTGTTCCCGGACGAGATTCCAAGTGGTCTGACACCGATTCGAGGAATTGAGCACCAAATTGACATTCAGCCGGGTGCAGTCTTTCATAACCGGCCACCTTACCGGACCAGCCCTAAAGAGAAGAAGCAAATTAGAGAGAGCTTGACACCGTGCGCAGTGCCTGTCATCCTCGTACCAAAGAAGAACAACGAATGGCGCATGTGCATGGACTGCCGAGCTATCAATAAGATCACGATGATTTCGTTGCGGAGGAGGAGCCGAATTCGAGGACGAATTCTTTTCAATAGGGGGGGAATGATGAGCCCGGGTCCAGCACTGATGAATTTATTTAGTTGCTCATGTTTTATATTTTATTTGGGCTTAAAAACTTTGTATTTATTTTTAATTTAGTTTAGTCCAATTAGCACAACATGTTTAGGTGATTAATTGGCCCAGTTATATTTAATTAAGGAGTCCGAAATTATCAAGCCCAAGCCTTGTTAATTTCGAAAACCTACCTAGCTTAGGAATTAGATTAGTATTTATGTTAATTTTCGTTCATACTTTGAGACAGACTTTGATTGAATGAAAACAGCTTTTACGCTATTCTCTTGTCTCACAAAAACTGAAGGTTCTTGGTAGAGTTTGATATTGGCGATTTCAAACTTGAATTCATCGACTCGTTCGTGATATCTCGTAGTATCCGGGTTAGTCGAGCCACGAAGATTGCTCCATAAACGCGTTTCGGATTCACGTAGATCCGGGGTTCGTTTCGGGTAAGATTCAAAATTTGTTTCCGTTTGAATTCTGCAATTCGTGTTCTTTTCGTTTCCAGCCATTCATCATCGTTCATATATCATAAATATCCATCCTACATCGATCCTGTAGTTATTCCATCCCAGAAAAGCCTTAGATTAATTTCAGATCCGTTTTTGAAACACTAACTCGTCCTGAAAATAACCACCGTGCCAAATCGAAAACTACTCGTGCGTTTTCGCTGAATTTTGGATATGTTCTTCATAGCCCTAAGTTGTAACTCGTGTTAAAATTTGAGCTTAATCGGAATTGAATTGCTTAGGTTATTTAAGATGCGATCACAATATGCGGAAGCTGAGAATCGAACAACGTCAGACACGAAAGATTCAATCCAAATATAACTATGAAAAATCGAATGACAATTCCCCGAATTTCTACCCACAAATACGCTGAATAGGCGTCGACAGTAACCTAAGCAATTCAATTCCGATTAAGCTCAAATTTTAACACGAGTTACAACTTAGGGTTATGAAGAACATATCCAAAATTCAGCGAAAACGCACGAGTAGTTTTCGATTTGGCACGGTGGTGATTTTCAGGACGAGTTAGGGTTTCAAAAACGGATCTGAACTTAATCTAAGGTTTTTCTGGGATGGAATAGCTACAGGATCGATGTAGGATGGATATTTATGATATACGAACGATGATGAATGGCTGGAAAACGAAAAGAACACGAATTGCAGAATTCGAACGGAAACAAATTGTGAATCTTACCCGAAATGAACCCCGGATCTACGTGAATCCGAAACGCGTTTATGGAGCAATCTTCGTGGCTCGACTAACCCGGATACTACGAGATATCACGAACGAGTCGATGAATTCAAGTTTGAAATCGCCAATATCAAACTCTACCAAGAACCTTCAGTTTTTGTGAGACAAGAGAATAGCGTAAAAGCTGTTTTCATTCAATCAAGTCTGTCTCAAAGTATGAACGAAAATTAACATAAATACTAATCTAATTCCTAAGCTAGGTAGGTTTTCGAAATTAACAAGGCTTGGGCTTGATAATTTCGGACTCCTTAATTAAATATAACTGGGCCAATTAATCACCTAAACATGTTGTGATAATTGGACTAAACTAAATTAAAAATAAATACAAAGTTTTTAAGCCCAAATAAAATATAAGAAAATTTGTTTTCTTGGACTTGTCTTCCTTTTCTTCAATGATGGACGCCCAAATCTTCATCTTCAACACTTGTTAAATTCACCAACTTGTATTGATGAAATTCGACTCCATCATTTGCCAATCTCTTCGAAATATAGCATTGCAAATAACCTTGCAGCTTCTTGGCTCTCGACCTCATCACTGCTCCTCCGAGTTGCAAGTCCCGATTGGTCTCTTCAATGCTAAGTCCCGTCTCATCAGAAGTTCTCTCAGTCGATTCGTACGATTTTTTCCCTAGGCATCTTTTTCTATTTTTTGTCCCCCTCATATCTCTTTCGTTACTCATTGGTTTCGCACGATTCTTGAGTAGTCGTAACACTTATGAGATATAGAAGAATAGGGGGTGGTCCAAGTCCGAAGTTCTCTCAGTCGATCCGTACGATTTTTTCCCTATGCATCTTTTTCCTATTTTTGTCCCCCTCACATCTCTTTCGTTACTAATTGGTTTCACACATTTCTTGAGTAGTCGTAACGCTTATGAGATATAGAAGAATAGGGGGTGGTCGAAGTCCGGTGGTCTCTCAGTCGATTCGTATGATTTTTTCCCTAAGCATCGTTTTCCTTGTTTCGTCCCCCCTGACATCTCCTTCCTTACTCATCGGTTTCGGCCGATTCTTGAGTAATTGTAACACTTATGAGACATAGAAGAATAGGGGGTGGTCGAAGTCCGAAGTACTATCAGTCGATTCGTATGATTTTTTCCCTATGCATCATTTTCCTAGTTTCGTCCCCCTGACATCTCCTTCCTTACTCATCGGTTTCGCACGATTCTTCAGTCATTGTAACACTGATGAGATATAGAAAAATAGGGGGTGGTCCAAGTCCGAAGTACTGTCAGTCGATTCGTACGATTTTTTCCCTACGCATCATTTTCCTTGTTTCGTCCCCCTGACATCTCCTTCCTTACTCATCGGTTTCAAACGATTCTTCAGTCATTGTCACACTGATGAGATATTGAAAAATAGGGGGTGGTCCAAGTCCGAAGTACTGTCAGTCGATTCGTACGATTTTTTCCCTACGCATCATTTTTCTTGTTTCGTCCCCCTGACATCTCCTTCCTTACTCATCGGTTTCAAACGATTCTTCAGTCATTGTAACACTGATGAGATATAGAAAAATAGGGGGTGGTCCAAGTCCGGAGTTCTCTCACTCGATTAGTACGATTTTTTCCCTAAGCATCTTTTTCCTTTTTTTGTCCACCTCACATCTCCTGCGTTACTCATTGGTTTCGCACGATTCTTGAGTAGTCGTAACACTTATGAGACATAGAAGAATAGGGGGTGGTCGAAGTCCGAAGTACTGTCAGTCAATTCGTACGATTTTTTCCATAGGCATCTTTTCCTTTCTTTGTCCCCCTTACATCTCCTTCCTTACTCATCGGTTTCAAACGATTCTTCAGTCATTGTCACACTGATGAGATATAGAAAAATAGGGGGCGGTCCAAGTCCGAAGTACTGTCAGTCGATTCGTACGATTTTTTCCCTACGCTTCATTTTCCTTGTTTCGTCCCCCTGACATCTCCTTCCTTACTCATCGGTTTCAAACGATTCTTCAGTCATTGTAACACTGATGAGATATAGAAAAATAGGGGGTGGTCCAAGTCCGGAGTTCTCTCATTCGATTAGTACGATTTTTTCCCTAAGCATCTTTTTCCTTTTTTTTGTCCACCTCACATCTCCTGCATTACTCATTGGTTTTGTACGATTCTTGAGTAGTCGTAACACTTATGAGATATAGAAGAATAGGGGTGGTCGAAGTCCGGAGTTCTCTCAGTCGATTCGTATGATTTTTTCCCTAGGCATCGTTTTCCTTGTTTCGTCCCCCCTAACATCTCCTTCCTTACTCATCGGTTTCGGCCGATTCTTGAATGATTGTAACACTTAAGAGACATAGAAGAATAGGGGGTGGTCGAAGTCCAAAGTACTCTCAGTCGATTCGTACGATTTTTTCCCTAGGCATCTTTTTCCTTTTTGGTCCCCCTCACATCTCCCCCCTTACTCATCGGTTTCGCACGATTATTGAGTCGTGGTAACACTTATGAGATATAGAAGAATAGGGGGTGGTCCAAGTCCGAAGTACTGTCAGTCGATTTGTACGATTTTTTCCCTATACATCGTTTTCCTTGTTTCATGCCCCTAACATCTCCTTCCTTACTCATCGGCTTTGAATGATTCTTCAGTCGTTGTAACACTTATGAGATATGAAGAATAGGGGGTGGTCCAAGTCCGAAGTTCTCTCAGTCGATCCGTACGATTTTTTCCCTACGCATCATTTTCCTTGTTTCGTCCCCCTGACATCTCCTTCCTTACATCGGTTTCAAACGATTCTTCAGTCATTGTCACACTGATGAGATATAGAAGAATAGGGGGTGGTCGAAGTCCGAAGTACTGTCAGTCGATTTGTACGATTTTTTCCCTATACATCGATATCCTTGTTTCCTCCCCCTAACATCTCCTTCCTTACTCATCGGCTTTGAATGATTCTTCAGTCATTGTAACACTGATGAGATATAGAAAAATAGGGGGTGGTCCAAGTCCGGAGTTCTCTCATTCGATTAGTACTATTTTTTCCCTAAGCATCTTTTTCCTTTTTTTGTCCACCTCACATCTCCTGCGTTACTCATTGGTTTCGTACGATTCTTGAGTAGTCGTAACACTTATGAGATATAGAGGAATAGGGGGTGGTCGAAGTCCGGAGTTCTCTCAGTCGATTCATATGATTTTTTCCCTAGGCATCATTTTCCTTGTTTCGTCCCCCCTGACATCTCCTTCCTTACTCATCGGTTTCGGCCGATTCTTGAGTGATTGGAACACTTAAGAGACATAGAAGAATAGGGGGTGGTCGAAGTCCGAAGTACTGTCAGTCAATTCGTACGATATTTTCCCTAGGCAAGTTTTTCCTTTTTTGGTCCCCCTCACATCTCCCCCCTTACTCAACGGTTTCGCATGATTCTTGAGTCGTGCTAACACTTATGAGATATAGAAGAATAGGGGGTGGTCGAAGTCCGAAGTACTGTCAGTCGATTTGTACGATTTTTTCCCTATACATCGATTTCCTTGTTTCCTCCCCCTAACATCTCCTTCCTTACTCATCGGCTTTGAATGATTCTTCAGTCGTTGTAACACTTATGAGATATGAAGAATAGGGGGTGGTCCAAGTCCGAAGTTCTCTTAGTCGATTCGTACGATTTTTTCCCTAGTCATCTTTTTCCTTTTTTTGTCCCCCTCACATCTCTTTCGTTACTCATTGGTTTTGCATGATTCTTGAGTAGTCGTAACCCTTATGACATATAGAAGAATAGGGGGTGGTCGAAGTCCGGAGTTCTCTCAGTCGATTCGTATGATTTTTTCCCTAGGCATCGTTTTCCTTGTTTTGTCCCCCCTGACATTTCCTTCCTTACTCATCGGTTTCGGCCGAATCTTGAGTAATCGTAACACTTATGAGACATAGAAGAATAGGGGGTGGTCGAAGTCCGAAGTACTGTCAGTCAATTCGTACGATTTTTTCCCTAGGCATCTTTTTCCTTTCTTTGTCCCCCTTACATCTCCTTCCTTACTCATCGGTTTCAAACGATTCTTCAGTCATTGTCACACTGATGAGATATAGAAAAATAGGGGGCGGTCCAAGTCCGAAGTACTGTCAGTCGATTCGTACGATTTTTTCCCTACGCATCATTTTCCTTGTTTCGTCCCCCTGACATCTCCTTCCTTACTCATCGGTTTCAAACGATTCTTCAGTCATTGTAACACTGATGAGATATAGAAAAATAGGGGGTGGTCCAAGTCCGGAGTTCTCTCATTCGATTAGTACGATTTTTTACCTAGGGAAAAAATCGTACGAATCGACTGAGAGAACTTCGGACTTCGACCACCCCCTATTCTTCTATGTCTCATAAGTGTTACAATAACTCAAGAATCGGCCGAAACCGATGAGTAAGGAAGGAGATGTCAGGGGTGACGAAACAAGGAAAATGATGCCTAGGGAAAAAAGCATACGAATCGACTGAGAGAACTCCGGGCTTCGACCACCCCCTATTCTTCTATATCTCATAAGTGTTACGACTACTCAAGAATCGTGCGAAACCAATGAGTAACGAAAGAGATGTGAGGGGGACAAAAAAAGGAAAAAGATGCCTAGGGAAAAAATCGTACGAATCGACTGAGAGAACTTCGGACTTGGAACACCCCCTATTCTTCATATCTCATAAGTGTTACAACGACTGAAGAATCGTTCAAAACCGATGAGTAAGGAAGGAGATGTCAGGGGGAGGAAACAAGGAAAACGACGTATAGGGAAAAAATCGTACAAATCGACTGACAGTACTTCGGACTTTGACCACCCCCTATTCTTCTATATCTCATAAGTGTTACCAAGACTCAAGAATTGTGCGAAACCGATGAGTAAGGAAGGGTGAGGGGGACAAAAAAAGGAAAAAGATGCCTCGGGAAAAAAATCGTACGAATCGACTGAGAAAACTTCGGACTTCGACCACCCCCTATTCTTCTATATCTAATAAGTGTTACAACGACTCAAGAATCGTGCAAAACCGAAGAGTTAGGAAGGTGATGTGAGGGGGTCAAAAAAAGGAAAAAGATGCCTAGGGAAAAAATCGTACGAATCGACTGAGAAAACTTCGGACTTCGACCACCCCCTATTCTTCTATGTCTCATAAGTCTTACAATAACTCAAGAATCGGCCGAAACCGATGAGTAAGGAAGGAGATGTTAGGGGGGACGAAACTAGGAAAATGATGCCTAGGGAAAAAATCATACGAATCGACAGAGAGAACTCCGGACTTCAACCACCCCCTATTCTTCTATATCTCATAAGTGTTACGACTACTCAAGAATCGTGCGAAACCTATGACGACAGAGATGTGAGGGGGACAAAAAAAGGAAAAATATGCCTAGGGAAAAAATCGTACGAATCGACTGAGAGAACTTCGGACTTCGAACACCCCCTATTCTTCATATCTCATAAGTGTTACAACGACTGAAGAATCGTTCAAAACCGATGAGTAAGGAAGGAGATGTCAGGGGTGACGAAACAAGAAAAATGATGCCTAGGGAAAAAATCATACGAATCGACTGAGAGAACTCCGGGCTTCGACCACCCCCTATTCTTCTATATCTCATAAGTGTTATGACTACTCAAGAATCGTGCGAAACCAATGAGTAACGAAAGAGATGTGAGGGGGACAAAAAAAGGAAAAAGATGCCTAGGGAAAAAATCGTACGAATCGACTGAGAGAACTTCGGACTTGGAACACCCCCTATTCTTCATATCTCATAAGTGTTACAACGACTGAAGAATCGTTCAAAACCGATGAGTAAGGAAGGAGATGTCAGGGGGAGGAAACAAGGAAAACGACGTATAGGGAAAAAATCGTACAAATCGACTGACAGTACTTCGGACTTTGACCACCCCCTATTCTTCTATATCTCATAAGTGTTACCAAGACTCAAGAATTGTGCGAAACCGATGAGTAAGGAAGGGTGAGGGGGACAAAAAAAGGAAAAAGATGCCTCGGGAAAAAAATCGTACGAATCGACTGAGAAAACTTCGGACTTCGACTACCCCCTATTCTTCTATATCTAATAAGTGTTACAACGACTCAAGAATCGTGCAAAAACCGAAGAGTTAGGAAGGTGATGTGAGGGGGTCAAAAAAAGGAAAAAGATGCCTAGGGAAAAAATCGTACGAATCGACTGAGAAAACTTCGGACTTCGACCACCCCCTATTCTTCTATGTCTCATAAGTCTTACAATAACTCAAGAATCGGCCGAAACCGATGAGTAAGGAAGGAGATGTTAGGGGGGACGAAACTAGGAAAATGATGCCTAGGGAAAAAATCATACGAATCGACAGAGAGAACTCCGGACTTCAACCACCCCCTATTCTTCTATATCTCATAAGTGTTACGACTACTCAAGAATCGTGCGAAACCAATGACGACAGAGATGTGAGGGGGACAAAAAAGGAAAAATATGCCTAGGGAAAAAATCGTACGAATCGACTGAGAGAACTTCGGACTTGGAACACCCCCTATTCTTCATATCTCATAAGTGTTACAACGACTAAAGAATCGTTCAAAACCGATGAGTAAGGAAGGAGATGTCAGGGGGAGGAAACAAGGAAAACGATGTATAGGGAAAAAATCATACAAATCGACTGACAGTACTTCGGACTTTGACCACCCCCTATTCTTCTATATCTCATAAGTGTTACCACGACACAAGAATTGTGCGAAACCGATGAGTAAGGAAGGAGATGTCAGGGGGGACGAAACAAGGATGCCTAGAGAAAACTTCGGACTTCGACTACCCCCAATTCTTCTATATCTAATAAGTGTTACCACGACTCAAGAATTGTGCAAAACCGATGAGTAAGGAAGGAGATGTCAGGGGGGACGAAACAAGGAAAATGATGCCTAGGGAAAAAATCATACGAATCGACTGAGAGAACTCCGGACTTCGACCACCCCCTATTCTTCTATATCTCATAAGTGTTACGACTACTCAAGAATCGTGCGAAACCAATGAGTAACGAAAGAGATATGAGGGGGACAAAAAAAGGAAAAAGATGCCTAGGGAAAAAATCGTACGAATCGACTGAGAGAACTTCAGACTTGGAACACCCCCTATTCTTCATATCTCATAAGTGTTACAACGACTAAAGAATCGTTCAAAACCGATGAGTAAGGAAGGAGATGTCAGGGGGAGGAAACAAGGAAAACGATGTATAGGGAAAAAATCATACAAATCGACTGACAGTACTTCGGACTTTGACCACCCCCTATTCTTCTATATCTCATAAGTGTTACCACGACACAAGAATTATGCGAAACCGATGAGTAAGGAAGGAGATGTCAGGGGGGACGAAACAAGGATGCCTAGAGAAAACTTCGGAC
Organism: Mentha longifolia; assembly: GCA_001642375.2. Taxonomy (NCBI): domain Eukaryota; kingdom Viridiplantae; phylum Streptophyta; class Magnoliopsida; order Lamiales; family Lamiaceae; genus Mentha; species Mentha longifolia. The sequence continues at coordinate 25,060,475 of CM038111.1, read as the reverse complement.
TTCGACTACCCCCAATTCTTCTATATCTAATAAGTGTTACCACGACTCAAGAATTGTGCAAAACCGATGAGTAAGGAAGGAGATGTCAGGGGGGACGAAACAAGGAAAATGATGCCTAGGGAAAAAATCATACGAATCGACTGAGAGAACTCCGGACTTCGACCACCCCCTATTCTTCTATATCTCATAAGTGTTACGACTACTCAAGAATCGTGCGAAACCAATGAGTAACGAAAGAGATATGAGGGGGACAAAAAAAGGAAAAAGATGCCTAGGGAAAAAATCGTACGAATCGACTGAGAGAACTTCAGACTTGGAACACCCCCTATTCTTCATATCTCATAAGTGTTACAACGACTAAAGAATCGTTCAAAACCGATGAGTAAGGAAGGAGATGTCAGGGGGAGGAAACAAGGAAAACGATGTATAGGGAAAAAATCGTACAAATCGACTGACAGTACTTCGGACTTTGACCACCCCCTATTCTTCTATATCTCATAAGTGTTACCACGACTCAAAAATTGTGCGAAACCGATGAGTAAGGAAGGAGATCTAAGGGGGACGAAAAAAGGAAAAAGATGCCTCGGGAAAAAATCGTACGAATCGACTGAGAAAACATCGGACTTCGACCACCCCCTATTCTTCTATATCTAATAAGTGTTACAACGACTCAAGAATCGTGCGAAACCGATGAGTTAGGAAGGTGATGTGAGGGGGTCAAAAAAAGGAAACAGATGCCTAGGGAAAAAATCGTACGAATCGACTGAGAGAACTTTGGACTTCGACCACCCCCTATTCTTCTATATCTCATAAGTGTTACAATAACTCAAGAATCGGCCGAAACCGATGAGTAAGGAAGGAGATGTCACGGGGGACGAAACAAGGAAAATGATGCCTAGGGAAAAAATCATACCAATCGACTGAGAGAACTCCGGACATCGACCACCCCCTATTCTTCTATATCTCATAAGTGTTACGACTACTCAAGAATCGTGCGAAACCAATGAGTAACGACAGAGATGTGAGGGGGACAAAAAAAGGAAAAGATGCCTAGGAAAAAAATCGTACGAATCGACTGAGAGAACTTCGGACTTGGAACACCCCCTATTCTTCATATCTCATAAGTGTTACAACGACTAAAGAATCGTTCAAAACCGATGAGTAAGGAAGGAGATGTCAGGGGGAGGAAACAAGGAAAACGATGTATAGGGAAAAAATCATACAAATCGACTGACAGTACTTCGGACTTTGACCACCCCCTATTCTTCTATGTCTCATAAGTGTTACCATGACTCAAGAATTGTGCGAAACCGATGAGTAAGGAAGGAGATGTCAGGGGGGACGAAACAAGGAAAATGATGCCTAGGGAAAAAATCATACGAATCGACTGAGAGAACTCCGGACTTCGACCACCCCCTATTCTTCTATATCTCATAAGTGTTACAACGACTCAAAAATCGTGCAAAACCGATTAGTTAGGAAGGTGATGTGAGGGGGATAAAAAAAGGAAAAAGATGCCTAGGGAAAAAATCCTACGAATTGACTGAGAGAACTTCGGACTTCGACCACCCCCTATTCTTGAATGTCCCATAAGTGTTACAATAACTTCAGAATCGGCCGAAACCGATGAGTAAGGAAGGAGAGCTGTCAGGGGGGACGAAACAAGGAAAACGATGTCTAGGGAAAAAATCATACGAATCGACTGAGAGAACTCCGGACTTCCACCGCCCCCTATTCTTCTATATCTCATAAGTTTTACGACTACTCAAGAATCGTGCGAAACCAATGAGTAACGAAAGAGATGTGAGGGGGACAAAAAAAGGAAAAAGATGCCTAGGGAAAAAATCGTACGAATCGACTGAGAGAACTTCGGACTTCGACCACCCCCTATTCTTCTATGTCTCATAAGTGTTACAATAACTCAAGAATCGGCCGAAACCGATGAGTAAGGAAGGAGATGTTAGGGGGGACGAAACAAGGAAAATGATGTCTAGGGAAAAAATCATACGAATCGACAGAGAGAACTCCGGACTTCAACCACCCGCTATTCTTCTATATCTCATAAGTGTTACGACTACTCAAGAATCGTGCGAAACCAATGAGTAACGAAAGAGATGTGAGGGGGACAAAAAAAGGAATAAGATGCCTAGGGAAAAAGTCGTACGAATCGACTGAGAGAACATCGGACTTGGAACACCCCCTATTCTTCATATCTCATAAGTGTTACAACGACTAAAGAATCGTTCAAAACCGATGAGTAAGGAAGGAGATGTCAGGGGGAGGAAACAAGGAAAACGATGTATAGGGAAAAAATCATACAAATCGACTGACAGTACTTCGGACTTTGACCACCCCCTATTCTTCTATATCTCATAAGTGTTACCACGACTCAAGAATTGTGCGAAACCGATGAGTAAGGAAGGAGATGTCAGGGGGGACGAAACAAGGAAAATGATGCCTAGGGAAAAAATCATACGAATCGACTGACAGTACTTCGGACTTCGACCACCCCCTATTCTTCTATATCTCATAAGTGTTACGACTACTCAAGAATCGTGCGAAACCAATGAGTAACGACAGAGATGTGAGGGGGACAAAAAAGGAAAAAGATGCCTAGGGAAAAAATCGTACGAATCGACTGAGAGAACTTCGGACTTCGACCACCCCCTATTCTTCAATGTCTCATAAGTGTTACAATAACTTAAGAATCGGCCGAAACCGATGAGTAAGGAAGGAGATGTCAGGGGGGACGAAACAAGGAAAATGATGCCTAGGGAAAAAATCATACGAATCGACTGAGAGAACTCCGGACTTCGACCACCCCCTATTCTTCTATATCTCATAAGTGTTACGACTACTCAAGAATCGTGCAAAACCAATGAGTAACGAAAGAGATATGAGGGGGACAAAAAAAGGAAAAAGATGCCTAGGGAAAAAATCGTACGAATCGACTGAGAGAACTTCAGACTTGGAACACCCCCTATTCTTCATATCTCATAAGTGTTACAACGACTAAAGAATCGTTCAAAACCGATGAGTAAGGAAGGAGATGTCAGGGGGAGGAAACAAGGAAAACGATGTATAGGGAAAAAATCGTACAAATCGACTGACAGTACTTCGGACTTTGACCACCCCCTATTCTTCTATATCTCATAAGTGTTACCACGACTCAAAAATTGTGCGAAACCGATGAGTAAGGAAGGAGATCTAAGGGGGACGAAAAAAGGAAAAAGATGCCTCGGGAAAAAATCGTACGAATCGACTGAGAAAACATCGGACTTCGACCACCCCCTATTCTTCTATATCTAATAAGTGTTACAACGACTCAAGAATCGTGCGAAACCGATGAGTTAGGAAGGTGATGTGAGGGGGTCAAAAAAAGGAAACAGATGCCTAGGGAAAAAATCGTACGAATCGACTGAGAGAACTTTGGACTTCGACCACCCCCTATTCTTCTATATCTCATAAGTGTTACAATAACTCAAGAATCGGCCGAAACCGATGAGTAAGGAAGGAGATGTCACGGGGGACGAAACAAGGAAAATGATGCCTAGGGAAAAAATCATACCAATCGACTGAGAGAACTCCGGACATCGACCACCCCCTATTCTTCTATATCTCATAAGTGTTACGACTACTCAAGAATCGTGCGAAACCAATGAGTAACGACAGAGATGTGAGGGGGACAAAAAAAGGAAAAGATGCCTAGGAAAAAAATCGTACGAATCGACTGAGAGAACTTCGGACTTGGAACACCCCCTATTCTTCATATCTCATAAGTGTTACAACGACTAAAGAATCGTTCAAAACCGATGAGTAAGGAAGGAGATGTCAGGGGGAGGAAACAAGGAAAACGATGTATAGGGAAAAAATCATACAAATCGACTGACAGTACTTCGGACTTTGACCACCCCCTATTCTTCTATGTCTCATAAGTGTTACCATGACTCAAGAATTGTGCGAAACCGATGAGTAAGGAAGGAGATGTCAGGGGGGACGAAACAAGGAAAATGATGCCTAGGGAAAAAATCATACGAATCGACTGAGAGAACTCCGGACTTCGACCACCCCCTATTCTTCTATATCTCATAAGTGTTACAACGACTCAAAAATCGTGCAAAACCGATTAGTTAGGAAGGTGATGTGAGGGGGATAAAAAAGGAAAAAGATGCCTAGGGAAAAAATCCTACGAATTGACTGAGAGAACTTCGGACTTCGACCACCCCCTATTCTTGAATGTCCCATAAGTGTTACAATAACTTCAGAATCGGCCGAAACCGATGAGTAAGGAAGGAGAGCTGTCAGGGGGGACGAAACAAGGAAAACGATGTCTAGGGAAAAAATCATACGAATCGACTGAGAGAACTCCGGACTTCCACCGCCCCCTATTCTTCTATATCTCATAAGTTTTACGACTACTCAAGAATCGTGCGAAACCAATGAGTAACGAAAGAGATGTGAGGGGGACAAAAAAAGGAAAAAGATGCCTAGGGAAAAAATCGTACGAATCGACTGAGAGAACTTCGGACTTCGACCACCCCCTATTCTTCTATGTCTCATAAGTGTTACAATAACTCAAGAATCGGCCGAAACCGATGAGTAAGGAAGGAGATGTTAGGGGGGACGAAACAAGGAAAATGATGTCTAGGGAAAAAATCATACGAATCGACAGAGAGAACTCCGGACTTCAACCACCCGCTATTCTTCTATATCTCATAAGTGTTACGACTACTCAAGAATCGTGCGAAACCAATGAGTAACGAAAGAGATGTGAGGGGGACAAAAAAAGGAATAAGATGCCTAGGGAAAAAGTCGTACGAATCGACTGAGAGAACATCGGACTTGGAACACCCCCTATTCTTCATATCTCATAAGTGTTACAACGACTAAAGAATCGTTCAAAACCGATGAGTAAGGAAGGAGATGTCAGGGGGAGGAAACAAGGAAACGATGTATAGGGAAAAAATCATACAAATCGACTGACAGTACTTCGGACTTTGACCACCCCCTATTCTTCTATATCTCATAAGTGTTACCACGACTCAAGAATTGTGCGAAACCGATGAGTAAGGAAGGAGATGTCAGGGGGACGAAACAAGGAAAATGATGCCTAGGGAAAAAATCATACGAATCGACTGACAGTACTTCGGACTTCGACCACCCCCTATTCTTCTATATCTCATAAGTGTTACGACTACTCAAGAATCGTGCGAAACCAATGAGTAACGACAGAGATGTGAGGGGGACAAAAAAAGGAAAAAGATGCCTAGGGAAAAAATCGTACGAATCGACTGAGAGAACTTCGGACTTCGACCACCCCCTATTCTTCAATGTCTCATAAGTGTTACAATAACTCAAGAATCGGCCGAAACCGATAAGTAAGGAAGGAGATGTTAGGGGGGACGAAACAAGGAAAATGATGCCTAGGGAAAAAATTATACGAATCGACAGAGAGAACTCCGGACTTCAACCACCCCCTATTCTTCTATATCTCATAAGAGTTACGATTACTCAAGAATCGTGCGAAACCAATGAGTAACGACAGAGATGTGAGGGGGACAAAAAAAGGAAAAAGATGCCTAGGGAAAAAATCGTACGAATCGACTGAGAGAACTTCGGACTTGGAACACCCCCTATTCTTCATATCTCATAAGTGTTACAACGACTAAAGAATCGTTCAAAACCGATGAGTAAGGAAGGAGATGTCAGGGGGAGGAAACAAGGAAAACGATGTATAGGGAAAAAATCATACAAATCGACTGACAGTACTTCGGACTTTGACCACCCCCTATTCTTCTATATCTCATAAGTGTTACCACGACTCAAGAATTGTGCGAAACCGATGAGTAAGGAAGGAGATGTCAGGGGGGACGAAACAAGGAAAATGATGCCTAGGGAATAAATCATACGAATCGACTGAGAGAACTCCGGACTTCGACCACCTCCTATTCTTCTATATCTCATAAGTGTTACGACTACTCAAGAACCGTGCGAAACCAATGAGTAACGAAAGAGATGTGAGGGGGACAATAAAATGAAAAAGATGCCTAGGAAAAAATCGTACGAATCGACTGAGAGAATTTCAGACTTCAACCACCCCCTATTCTTCTATGTCGCATAAGTGTTACAATAAATTAAGAATCGGCCGAAACCGATGAGTAAGGAAGGAGATGTCAGGGGGGACGAAACAAGGAAAATGATGCCTAGGGCAAAAATCATACGAATCGACTGAGAGAACTCCGGACTTCCACCACCCCCTATTCTTCTATATCTCATAAGTTTTACGACTACTCAAGAATCGTGCGAAACCAATGAGTAACGAAAGAGATGTGAGGGGGACAAAAAAAGGAAAAAGATGCCTAGAGAAAAAATCGTACGAATTGACTGAGAGAACTTCGGACTTCGACCACCCCCTATTCTTCTATGTCTCATAAGGGTTACAATAACTCAAGAATCGGCCGAAACCGATGAGTAAGGAAGGAGATGTCAGGGGTGCCGAAACAAGGAAAATGATGCCTGGGGAAAAAATCATACGAATCGACTGAGAGAACTCCGGGCTTCGACCACCCCCTATTCTTCTATATCTCATAAGTGTTACGACTACTCAAGAATCGTGCGAAACCAATGAGTAACGAAAGAGATGTGAGGGGGACAAAAAAAGGAAAAAGATGCCTAGGGAAAAAATCGCACGAATCGACCGAGAGAATTTCGGACTTGGACCACCCCCTATTCTTCATATCTCATAAGTGTTACAACGACTGAAGAATCGTTCAAAACCGAATAGTAAGGAAGGAGATGTCAGTGGGAGGAAACAAGGAAAACGACATATAGGGAAAAAATCGTACAAATCGACTGACAGTACTTCGGACTTTGACCACCCCCTATTCTTCTATATATCATAACTGTTACTAAGACTCAAGAATTGTGCGAAACCGATGAGTAAGGAAGGAGATGTCAGGGGGACAAAAAAAGGAAAAAGATACCTCGGGAAAAAAATCGTACGAATCGACTGAGAAAACTTCGGACTTCGACCACCCCCTTTTCTTCTATATCTAATAAGTGTTACAACGACTCAAGAATCATGCAAAACCGATGAGTTAGGAAGGTGATGTGAGGGGGTCAAAAAAAGGAAAAAGATGCCTAGGAAAAAAATCGTACGAATCGACTGAGAGAACTTCGGACTTCGACCACCCCCTATTCTTCAATGTCTCATAAGTGTTACAATAACTTCAGAATCGGCCGAAACCGATGAGTAAGGAAGGAGAGCTGTCAGGGGGGACGAAACAAGGAAAACGATGTCTAGGGAAAAAATCATACGAATCGACTGAGAGAACTCCGGACTTCCACCACCCCCTATTCTTCTATATCTCATAAGTTTTACGACTACTCAAGAATCGTGCGAAACCAATGAGTAACGAAAGAGATGCGAGGGGGACAAAAAAAGGAAAAAGATGCCTAGGGAAAAAATCGTACGAATCGACTGAGAGAACTTCGGACTTCGACCACCCCCTATTCTTCTATGTCTCATAAGTGTTACAATAACTCAAGAATCAGCCGAAACCGATGAGTAAGGAAGGAGATGTTAGGGGGGACGAAACAAGGAAAATGATGCCTAGGGAAAAAATCATACTAATCGACAGAGAGAACTCCGGACTTCAACCACCCCCTACTCTTCTATATCTCATAAGTGTTATGACTACTCAAGAATCAAGCTAAACCAATGAGTAACGACAGAGATGTGAGGGGGACAAAAAAAGGAAAAAGATGCCTAGGGAAAAAATCGTACGAATCGACTGAGAGAACTTCGGACTTCGACCACCCCCTATTCTTCAATGTCTCATAAGTGTTACAATAACTTAAGAATCGGCCGAAACCGATGAGTAAGGAAGGAGATGTCAGGGGTGACGAAATAAGGAAAATGATCCCTAGGGAAAAAATCATACGAATCGACTGAGAGAACTCCGGGCTTCGACCACCCCCTATTCTTCTATATCTCATAAGTGTTACGACTACTCAAGAATCGTGCGAAACCAATGAGTAACGAAAGAGATGTGAGGGGGACAAATAAAGGAAAAAGATGCCTAGGGAAAAAATCGTACGAATCGACTGAGAGAATTTCGGACTTGGACCACCCCCTATTCTTCATATCTCATAAGTGTTACAACGACTGAAGAATCGTTCAAAACCGATGAGTAAGGAAGGAGATGTCAGGGGGAGGAAACAAGGAAAACGATGTATAGGGAAAAAATCGTACAAATCGACTGACAGTACTTCGGACTTTGACCACCCCCTATTCTTCTATATCTCATAAGTGTTACCACGACTCAAGAATTGTGCGAAACCGATGAGTAAGGAAGGAGATCTAAGGGGGACGAAAAAAGGAAAAAGATGCCTCGGGAAAAAATCGTACGAATCGACTGAGAAAACATCGGACTTCGACCACCCCCTATTCTTCTATATCTAATAAGTGTTACAACGACTCAAGAATCGTGCGAAACCGATGACTTAGGAAGGTGATGTGAGGGGGTCAAAAAAAGGAAACAGATGCCTAGGGAAAAAATCGTACGAATCGACTGAGAGAACTTTGGACTTCGACCACCCCCTATTCTTCTATATCTCATAAGTGTTACAATAACTCAAGAATCGGCCGAAACCGATGAGTAAGGAAGGAGATGTCACGGGGGACGAAACAAGGAAAATGATGCCTAGGGAAAAAATCATATGAATCGACTGAGAGAACTCCGGACATCGACCACCCCCTATTCTTCTATATCTCATAAGTGTTACGACTACTCAAGAATCGTGCGAAACCAATGAGTAACGACAGAGATGTGAGGGGGACAAAAAAGGAAAAGATGCCTAGGAAAAAAATCGTACGAATCGACTGAGAGAACTTCGGACTTGGAACACCCCCTATTCTTCATATCTCATAAGTGTTACAACGACTAAAGAATCGTTCAAAACCGATGAGTAAGGAAGGAGATGTCAGGGGGAGGAAACAAGGAAAACGATGTATAGGGAAAAAATCATACAAATCGACTGACAGTACTTCGGACTTTGACCACCCCCTATTCTTCTATGTCTCATAAGTGTTACCATGACTCAAGAATTGTGCGAAACCGATGAGTAAGGAAGGAGATGTCAGGGGGGACGAAACAAGGAAAATGATGCCTAGGGAAAAAATTATACGAATCGACTGAGAGAACTCCGGACTTCGACCACCCCCTATTCTTCTATATCTCATAAGTGTTACGACTACTCAAGAATCGTACGAAACCAATGAGTAATGAAAGAGATATGAGGGGGACAAAAAAGGAAAAAGATGCCTAGGGAAAAAATCGTACGAATCGACTGAGAGAACTTCGGACTTGGAACACCCCCTATTCTTCATATCTCATAAGTGTTACAACGACTAAAGAATCGTTCAAAACCGATGAGTAAGGAAGGAGATGTCAGGGGGAGGAAACAAGGAAAACGATGTATAGGGAAAAAATCATACAAATCGACTGACTGTACTTCGGACTTTGACCACCCCCTATTCTTCTATATCTCATAAGTGTTACCATGACTCAAGAATTGTGCGAAACCGATGAGTAAGGAAGGAGATGTCAGGGGGGACGAAACAAGGAAAATGATGCCTAGGGAAAAAATCATACGAATCGACTGAGATAACTCTGGACTTCGACCACCCCCTATTCTTCTATATCTCATAAGTGTTACAACGACTCAAAAATCGTGCAAAACCGATGAGTTAGGAAGGTGATGTGAGGGGGATAAAAAAAGGAAAAAGATGCCTAGGGAAAAAATCCTACGAATTGACTGAGAGAACTTCGGACTTCGACCACCCCCTATTCTTCAATGTCTCATAAGTGTTACAATAACTTCAGAATCGGCCGAAACCGATGAGTAAGGAAGGAGAGCTGTCAGGGGGGACGAAACAAGGAAAACGATGTCTAGGGAAAAAATCATACGAATCGACTGAGAGAACTCCGGACTTCCACCAGCCCCTATTCTTCTATATCTCATAAGTTTTACGACTACTCAAGAATCGTGCGAAACCAATGAGTAACGAAAGAGATGCGAGGGGGACAAAAAAAGGAAAAAGATGCCTAGGGAAAAAATCGTACGAATCGACTGAGAGAACTTCGGACTTCGACCACCCCCTATTCTTCTATGTCTCATAAGTGTTACAATAACTCAAGAATCGGCCGAAACCGATGAGTAAGGAAGGAGATGTTAGGGGGGACGAAACAAGGAAAATGATGCCTAGGGAAAAAAATCATACTAATCGACAGAGAGAACTCCGGACTTCAACCACCCCCTATTCTTCTATATCTCATAAGTGTTATGACTACTCAAGAATCAAGCTAAACCAATGAGTAACGACAGAGATGTGAGGGGGACAAAAAAAGGAAAAAGATGCCTAGGGAAAAAATCGTACGAATCGACTGAGAGAACTTCGGACTTGGAACACCCCCTATTCTTCATATCTCATAAGTGTTACAACGACTACAGAATCGTTCAAAACCGATGAGTAAGGAAGGAGATGTCTGGGGGAGGAAACAAGGAAAACGATGTATAGGGAAAAAATCATACAAATCGACTGACAGTACTTCGGACTTTGACCACCCCCTATTCTTCTATATCTCATAAGTGTTACCACGACTCAAGAATTGTGCGAAACCGATGAGTAAGGAAGGAGATGTCAGGGGGGACGAAACAAGGAAAATGATGCCTAGGGAATAAATCATACGAATCGACTGAGAGAACTCCGGACTTCGACCACCCCCTATTCTTCTATATCTCATAAGTGTTACGACTACTCAAGAACCGTGCGAAACCAATGAGTAACGAAAGAGATGTGAGGGGGACAAAAAAAGGAAAAAGATGCCTAGGGAAAAAATCGTACGAATCGACTGAAAGAATTTCGGACTTGGACCACCCCCTATTCTTCATATCTCATAAGTGTTACAACGACTGAAGAATCGTTCAAAACCGATGAGTAAGGAAGGAGATGTCAGGGGGAGGAAACAAGGAAAACGACGTATAGGGAAAAAATCGTACAAATCGACTGACAGTACTTCGGACTTTGACCACCCCCTATTCTTCTATATCTCATAAGTGTTACTAAGACTCAAGAATTGTGCGAAACCGATGAGTAAGGAAGGAGATGTGAGGGGGACAGAAAAAGGAAAAAGATACCTCGGGAAAAAAATCGTACGAATCGACTGAGAAAACTTCAGACTTCGACCACCCCCTATTCTTTTATATCTAATAAGTGTTACAACGACTCAAGAATCGTGCAAAACCGATGAGTTTGGAAGGTGATGTGAGGGGGTCAAAAAAGGAAACAGATGCCTAGGGAAAAAATCGTACGAATCGACTGAGAAAACTTCGGACTTCGACCACCCCCTATTCTTCTATGTCTCATAAGTGTTACAATAACTCAAGAATCGGCCGAAACCGATAAGTAAGGAAGGAGATGTTAGGGGGGACGAAACAAGGAAAATGATGCCTAGGGAAAAAATTATACGAATCGACAGAGAGAACTCCGGACTTCAACCACCCCCTATTCTTCTATATCTCATAAGAGTTACGATTACTCAAGAATCGTGCGAAACCAATGAGTAACGACAGAGACGTGAGGGGGACAAAAAAAGGAAAAAGATGCCTAGGGAAAAAATCGTACGAATCGACTGAGAGAACTTCGGACTTGGAACACCCCCTATTCTTCATATCTCATAAGTGTTACAACGACTAAAGAATCGTTCAAAACCGATGAGTAAGGAAGGAGATGTCAGGGGGAGGAAACAAGGAAAACGATGTATAGGGAAAAAATCATACAAATCGACTGACAGTACTTCGGACTTTGACCACCCCCTATTCTTCTATATCTCATAAGTGTTACCACGACTCAAGAATTGTGCGAAACCGATGAGTAAGGAAGGAGATGTCAGGGGGGACGAAACAAGGAAAATGATGCCTAGGGAATAAATCATACGAATCGACTGAGAGAACTCCGGACTTCGACCACCTCCTATTCTTCTATATCTCATAAGTGTTACGACTACTCAAGAACCGTGCGAAACCAATGAGTAACGAAAGAGATGTGAGGGGGACAATAAAATGAAAAAGATGCCTAGGAAAAAATCGTACGAATCGACTGAGAGAATTTCAGACTTCAACCACCCCCTATTTTTCTATGTCGCATAAGTGTTACAATAACTTAAGAATCGGCCGAAACCGATGAGTAAGGAAGGAGATGTCAGGGGGACGAAACAAGGAAAATGATGCCTAGGGCAAAAATCATACGAATCGACTGAGAGAACTCCGGACTTCCACCACCCCCTATTCTTCTATATCTCATAAGTTTTACGACTACTCAAGAATCGTGCGAAACCAATGAGTAACGAAAGAGATGTGAGGGGGACAAAAAAAGGAAAAAGATGCCTAGAGAAAAAATCGTACGAATTGACTGAGAGAACTTCGGACTTCGACCACCCCCTATTCTTCTATGTCTCATAAGGGTTACAATAACTCAAGAATCGGCCGAAACCGATGAGTAAGGAAGGAGATGTCAGGGGTGACGAAACAAGGAAAATGATGCCTAGGGAAAAAATCATACGAATCGACTGAGAGAACTCCGGGCTTCGACCACCCCCTATTCTTCTATATCTCATAAGTGTTACGACTACTCAAGAATCGTGCGAAACCAATGAGTAACGAAAGAGATGTGAGGGGGACAAAAAAAGGAAAAAGATGCCTAGGGAAAAAATCGCACGAATCGACCGAGAGAATTTCGGACTTGGACCACCCCCTATTCATCATATCTCATAAGTGTTACAACGACTGAAGAATCGTTCAAAACCGAATAGTAAGGAAGGAGATGTCAGGGGGAGGAAACAAGGAAAACGACATATAGGGAAAAAATCGTACAAATCGACTGACAGTACTTCGGACTTTGACCACCCCCTATTCTTCTATATATCATAACTGTTACTAAGACTCAAGAATTGTGCGAAACCGATGAGTAAGGAAGGAGATGTCAGGGGGACAAAAAAAGGAAAAAGATACCTCGGGAAAAAAATCGTACGAATCGACTGAGAAAACTTCGGACTTCGACCACCCCCTATTCTTTTATATCTAATAAGTGTTACAACGACTCAAGAATCATGCAAAACCGATGAGTTAGGAAGGTGATGTGAGGGGGTCAAAAAAAGGAAAAAGATGCCTAGGGAAAAAATCGTACGAATCGACTGAGAAAACTTCGGACTTCGACCACCCCCTATTCTTCTATGTCTCGTAAGTGTTACAATAACTCAAGAATCGGCCGAAACCGATGAGTAGGGAAGGAGATGTTAGGGGGGACGAAACAAGCAAAATGATGCCTACGGAAAAAATCATACGAATCGACAGAGAGAACTCCGGACTTCAACCACCCCCTATTCTTCTATATCTCATAAGTGTTACGACTACTCAAGAATCGTGCTAAACCAATGAGTAACGACAGAGATGTGAGGGGGACAAAAAAAGGAAAAAGATGCATAGGGAAAAAATCGTACGAATCGACTGAGAGAACTTCGGACTTTGACCACCCCCTATTCTTCATATCTCATAAGTGTTACAACGACTGAAGAATCGTTCAAAACCGATGAGTAAGGAAGGAGATGTCAGGGGGAGGAAACAAGGAAAACGACGTATAGGGAAAAAATTGTACAAATCGACTGACAGTACTTCGGACTTTGACCACCCCCTATTCTTCTATATCTCATAAGTGTTACTAAGACTCAAGAATTGTGCGAAACCGATGAGTAAGGAAGGAGATGTGAGGGGGACAGAAAAAGGAAAAAGATACCTCGGGAAAAAAATCGTACGAATCGACTGAGAAAACTTCAGACTTCGACCACCCCCTATTCTTCTATATCTAATAAGTGTTACAACGACTCAAGAATCGTGCAAAACCGATGAGTTAGGAAGGTGATGTGAGGGGGTCAAAAAAAGGAAACAGATGCGTAGGGAAAAAATCGTACGAATCGACTGAGAAAACTTCGGACTTCGACCACCCCCTATTCTTCTATGTCTCATAAGTGTTACAATAACTCAAGAATCGGCCGAAACCGATAAGTAAGGAAGGAGATGTTAGGGGGGACGAAACAAGGAAAATGATGCCTAGGGAAAAAATTATACGAATCGACAGAGAGAACTCCGGACTTCAACCACCCCCTATTCTTCTATATCTCATAAGAGTTACGATTACTCAAGAATCGTGCGAAACCAATGAGTAACGACAGAGATGTGAGGGGGACAAAAAAAGGAAAAAGATGCCTAGGGAAAAAATCGTACGAATCGACTGAGAGAACTTCGGACTTGGAACACCCCCTATTCTTCATATCTCATAAGTGTTACAACGACTAAAGAATCGTTCAAAACCGATGAGTAAGGAAGGAGATGTCAGGGGGAGGAAACAAGGAAAACGATGTATAGGGAAAAAATCATACAAATCGACTGACAGTACTTCGGACTTTGACCACCCCCTATTCTTCTATATCTCATAAGTGTTACCACGACTTAAGAATTGTGCGAAACCGATGAGTAAGGAAGGAGATGTCAGGGGGGACGAAACAAGGAAAATGATGCCTAGGGAATAAATCATACGAATCGACTGAGAGAACTCCGGACTTCGACCACCCCCTATTCTTCTATATCTCATAAGTGTTACGACTACTCAAGAACCGTGCGAAACCAATGAGTAACGAAAGAGATGTGAGGGGGACAATAAAATGAAAAAGATGCCTAGGAAAAAAATCGTACGAATCGACTGAGAGAATTTCAGACTTCAACCACCCCCTATTCTTCTATGTCGCATAAGTGTTACAATAACTTAAGAATCGGCCCAAAACCGATGAGTAAGGAAGGAGATGTCAGGGGGGTCGAAACAAGGAAAATGATGCCTAGGGCAAAAATCATACGAATCGACTGAGAGAACTCCGGACTTCCACCACCCCCTATTCTTCTATATCTCATAAGTTTTACGACTACTCAAGAATCGTGCGAAACCAATGAGTAACGAAAGAGATGTGAGGGGGACAAAAAAAGGAAAAAGATGCCTAGAGAAAAAATCGTACGAATTGACTGAGAGAACTTCGGACTTCGACCACCCCCTATTCTTCTATGTCTCATAAGGGTTACAATAACTCAAGAATCGGCCGAAACCGATGAGTAAGGAAGGAGATGTCAGGGGTGACGAAACAAGGAAAATGATGCCTAGGGAAAAAATCATACGAATCGACTGAGAGAACTCCGGGCTTCGACCACCCCCTATTCTTCTATATCTCATAAGTGTTACGACTACGCAAGAATCGTGCGAAACCAATGAGTAACGAAAGAGATGTGAGGGGGACAAAAAAAGGAAAAAGATGCCTAGGGAAAAAATCGCACGAATCGACTGAGAGAATTTCGGACTTGGACCACCCCCTATTCTTCATATCTCATAAGTGTTACAACGACTGAAGAATCGTTCAAAACCGAATAGTAAGGAAGGAGATGTCAGGGGGAGGAAACAAGGAAAACGACATATAGGGAAAAAATTGTACAAATCGACTGACAGTACTTCGGACTTTGACCACCCCCTATTCTTCTATATATCATAACTGTTACTAAGACTCAAGAATTGTGCGAAACCGATGAGTAAGGAAGGAGATGTGAGGGGGACAAAAAAGGAAAAAGATACCTCGGGAAAAAAATCGTACGAATCGACTGAGAAAACTTCGGACTTCGACCACCCCCTATTCTTCTATATCTAATAAGTGTTACAACGACTCAAGAATCATGCAAAACCGATGAGTTAGGAAGGTGATGTGAGGGGGTCAAAAAAAGGAAAAAGATGCCTAGGGAAAAAATCGTACGAATCGACTGAGAAAACTTCGGACTTCGACCACCCCCTATTCTTCTATGTCTCGTAAGTGTTACAATAACTCAAGAATCGGCCGAAACCGATGAGTAGGGAAGGAGATGTTAGGGGGGACGACACAAGCAAAATGATGCCTAAGGAAAAAATCATACGAATCGACAGAGAGAACTCCGGACTTCAACCACCCCCTATTCTTCTATATCTCATAAGTGTTACGACTACTCAAGAATCGTGCTAAACCAATGAGTAACGACAGAGATGTGAGGGGGACAAAAAAAGGAAAAAGATGCATAGGGAAAAAATCGTACGAATCGACTGAGAGAACTTCGGACTTGGAACACCCCCTATTCTTCATATCTCATAAGTGTTACAATGACTAAAGAATCGTTCAAAACCGATGAGTAAGGAAGGAGATGTCAGGGGGAGGAAACAAGGAAAACGATGTATAGGGAAAAAATCATACAAATCGACTGACAGTACTTCGGACTTTGACCACCCCCTATTCTTCTATATCTCATAAGTGTTACCACGACTCAAGAATTGTGCGAAACCGATGAGTAAGGAAGGAGATGTTAGGGGTGACGAAACAAGGAAAATGATGCCTAGGGAAAAAATCATACGAATCGACTGATAGAACTCCGGGCTTCGACCACCCCCTATTCTTCCATATCTCATAAGTGTTACGACTACTCAAGAATCGTGCGAAAACCAATGAGTAACGAAAGAGATGTGAGGGGGACAAAAAAAGGAAAAAGATGCCTAGGGAAAAGAATCGACTGAGAGAACTTCGGACTTGGACCACCCCCTATTCTTCATATCTCATAAGTGTTACAACGACTGAAGAATCGTTCAAAACCGATGAGTAAGGAAGGAGATGTCAGGGGGAGGAAACAAGGAAAACGACGTATAGGGAAAAAATCGTACAAATCGACTGACAGTACTTCGGACTTTGACGACCCCCTATTCTTCTATATCTCATAAGTGTTACCACGACTCAAGAATTGTGCGAAACCGATGAGTAAGGAAAGTGATGTGAGGGGGACAAAAAAAGGAAAAAGATACCTCGGGAAAAAAATCGTACGAATCGACTGAGAAAACTCCGGACTTCCACCACCCCCTATTCTTCTATATCTCATAAGTGTTACGACTACTCAAGAATCGTGCGAAACCAATGAGTAACGAAAGAGATGTGAGGGGGACAAAAAAAGGGAAAAGATGCCTAGAGAAAAAATCGTACGAATTGACTGAGAGAACTTCGGACTTCGACCACCCCCTATTCTTCTATGTCTCATAAGGGTTACAATAACTCAAGAATCGGCCGAAACCGATGAGTAAGGAAGGAGATGTCAGGGGTGACGAAACAAGGAAAATGATGCCTAGGGAAAAAATCATACGAATCGACTGAGAGAACTCCGGGCTTCGACCACCCCCTATTCTTCTATATCTCATAAGTGTTACGACTACTCAAGAATTGTGCGAAACCGATGAGTAAGGAAGGAGATGTCAGGGGGGACGAAAGAAGGAAAATGATGCCTAGGGAAAAAATTATACGAATCGACTGACAGTACTTCGGACTTTGACCACCCCCTATTCTTCTATATCTCATAAGTGTTACCACGACTCAAGAATTGTGCGAAACCGATGAGTAAGGAAGGAGATGTCAGGGGTGACGAAACAAGGAAAATGATGCCTAGGGAAAAAATCATACGAATCGACTGAGAGAACTCCTGGCTTCGACCACCCCCTATTCTTCTATATCTCATAAGTGTTACGACTACGCAAGAATCGTGCGAAACCAATGAGTCACGAAAGAAATGTGAGAGGGACAAAAAAAGGAAAAAGATGCCTAGGGAAAAAATCGTACGAATCGACTGAGAGAACTTCGGACTTGGACCACCCCCTATTCTTCATATCTCATAAGTGTTACAACGACTGAAGAATCGTTCAAAACCGATGAGTAAGGAAGGAGATGTCAGGGGGAGGAAACAAGGAAAACGATGTATAGGGAAAAAATCATACAAATCGACTGACAGTACTTCGGACTTTGACCACCCCCTATTCTTCTATATCTCATAAGTGTTACCACGACTCAAGAATTGTGCGAAACCGATGAGTAAGGAAGGAGATGTTAGGGGTGACGAAACAAGGAAAATGATGCCTAGGGAAAAAATCATACGAATCGACTGATAGAACTCCGGGCTTCGACCACCCCCTATTCTTCCATATCTCATAAGTGTTACGACTACTCAAGAATCGTGCGAAAACCAATGAGTAACGAAAGAGATGTGAGGGGGACAAAAAAAGGAAAAAGATGCCTAGGGAAAAGAATCGACTGAGAGAACTTCGGACTTGGACCACCCCCTATTCTTCATATCTCATAAGTGTTACAACGACTGAAGAATCGTTCAAAACCGATGAGTAAGGAAGGAGATGTCAGGGGGAGGAAACAAGGAAAACGACGTATAGGGAAAAAATCGTACAAATCGACTGACAGTACTTCGGACTTTGACGACCCCCTATTCTTCTATATCTCATAAGTGTTACCACGACTCAAGAATTGTGCGAAACCGATGAGTAAGGAAAGTGATGTGAGGGGGACAAAAAAAGGAAAAAGATACCTCGGGAAAAAAATCGTACGAATCGACTGAGAAAACTCCGGACTTCCACCACCCCCTATTCTTCTATATCTCATAAGTGTTACGACTACTCAAGAATCGTGCGAAACCAATGAGTAACGAAAGAGATGTGAGGGGGACAAAAAAAGGGAAAAGATGCCTAGAGAAAAAATCGTACGAATTGACTGAGAGAACTTCGGACTTCGACCACCCCCTATTCTTCTATGTCTCATAAGGGTTACAATAACTCAAGAATCGGCCGAAACCGATGAGTAAGGAAGGAGATGTCAGGGGTGACGAAACAAGGAAAATGATGCCTAGGGAAAAAATCATACGAATCGACTGAGAGAACTCCGGGCTTCGACCACCCCCTATTCTTCTATATCTCATAAGTGTTACGACTACTCAAGAATTGTGCGAAACCGATGAGTAAGGAAGGAGATGTCAGGGGGGACGAAAGAAGGAAAATGATGCCTAGGGAAAAAATTATACGAATCGACTGACAGTACTTCGGACTTTGACCACCCCCTATTCTTCTATATCTCATAAGTGTTACCACGACTCAAGAATTGTGCGAAACCGATGAGTAAGGAAGGAGATGTCAGGGGTGACGAAACAAGGAAAATGATGCCTAGGGAAAAAATCATACGAATCGACTGAGAGAACTCCTGGCTTCGACCACCCCCTATTCTTCTATATCTCATAAGTGTTACGACTACGCAAGAATCGTGCGAAACCAATGAGTCACGAAAGAAATGTGAGAGGGACAAAAAAAGGAAAAAGATGCCTAGGGAAAAAATCGTACGAATCGACTGAGAGAACTTCGGACTTGGACCACCCCCTATTCTTCATATCTCATAAGTGTTACAACGACTGAAGAATCGTTCAAAACCGATGAGTAAGGAAGGAGATGTCAGGGGGAGGAAACAAGGAAAACGACGTATAGGGAAAAAATCGTACAAATCGACTGACAGTACTTCGGACTTTGACCACTCCCTATTCTTCTATATCTCATAAGTGTTACCACGACTCAAAAATTGTGCGAAACCGATGAGTAAGGAAGGAGATGTGAGTGGGACAAAAAAAGGAAAAAGATGCCTCGGGAAAAAAATCGTACGAATCGACTGAGAAAACTCCGGACTTCCACCACCCCCTATTCTTCTATATCTCATAAGTGTTACAACTACTCAAGAACCGTGCGAAACCAATGAGTAACGAAAGAGATGTGAGGGGGACAAAAAAGGAAAAAGATGCCTAGGGAAAAAATCGTACGAATCGACTGAGAGAACTTCGGACTTGGACCACCCCCTATTCTTCATATCTCATAAGTGTTACAACGACTGAACAATCGTTCAAAACCGATGAGTAAGGAAGGAGATGTCAGGGGGAGGAAACAAGGAAAACGACGTATAGGGAAAAAATCGTACAAATCGACTGACAGTACTTCGGACTTTGACCACCCCCTATTCTTCTATATCTCATAAGTGTTACCACGACTCAAGAATTGTGCGAAACCGATGAGTAAGGAAGGAGATGTCAGGGGGGACGAAAGAAGGAAAATGATGCCTAGGGAAAAAATTATACGAATCGACTGAGAGAACTCCGGACTTCGACCACCCCTATTCTTCTATATCTCATAAGTGTTACGACTACTCAAGAACCGTGCGAAACCAATGAGTAACGAAAGAGATGTGAGGGGACAATAAAACGAAAAAGATGCCTAGGGAAAAAATCGTACGAATCGACTGAGAGAACTTCAGACTTCAACCACCCCTATTCTTCTATGTCGCATAAGTGTTACAATAACTTAAGAATCGGCCGAAACCGATGAGTAAGGAAGGAGATGTCAGGGGGGACGAAACAAGAAAAATGATGCCTAGGGCAAAAATCATACGAATCGACTGAGAGAACTCCGGACTTCCACCACCCCCTATTCTTCTATATCTCATAAGTTTTACGATTACTCAAGAATCGTGCGAAACCAATGAGTAACGAAAGAGATGTGAGGGGGACAAAAAAAGGAAAAAGATGCCTAGAGAAAAAATCGTACGAATTGACTGAGAGAACTTCGGACTTCGACCACCCCCTATTCTTCTATGTCTCATAAGGGTTACAATAACTCAAGAATCGGCCGAAACCGATGAGTAAGGAAGGAGATGTCAGGGGTGACGAAACAAGGAAAATGATGCCTAGGGAAAAAATCATACGAATCGACTGAGAGAACTCCGGGCTTCGACCACCCCCTATTCTTCTATATCTCATAAGTGTTACGACTACTCAAGAATCGTGCTAAACCAATGAGTAACGACAGAGATGTGAGGGGGACAAAAAAAGGAAAAAGATGCATAGGGAAAAAATCGTACGAATCGACTGAGAGAACTTCGGACTTGGAACACCCCCTATTCTTCATATCTCATAAGTGTTACAATGACTAAAGAATCGTTCAAACCGATGAGTAAGGAAGGAGATGTCAGGGGGAGGAAACAAGGAAAACGATGTATAGGGAAAAAATCATACAAATCGACTGACAGTACTTCAGACTTTGACCACCCCCTATTCTTCTATATCTCATAAGTGTTACCACGACTCAAGAATTGTGCGAAACCGATGAGTAAGGAAGGAGATGTTAGGGGTGACGAAACAAGGAAAATGATGCCTAGGGAAAAAATCATACGAATCGACTGATAGAACTCCGGGCTTCGACCACCCCCTATTCTTCCATATCTCATAAGTGTTACGACTACTCAAGAATCGTGCGAAAACCAATGAGTAACGAAAGAGATGTGAGGGGGACAAAAAAAGGAAAAAGATGCCTAGGGAAAAGAATCGACTGAGAGAACTTCGGACTTGGACCACCCCCTATTCTTCATATCTCATAAGTGTTACAACGACTGAAGAATCGTTCAAAACCGATGAGTAAGGAAGGAGATGTCAGGGGGAGGAAACAAGGAAAACGACGTATAGGGAAAAAATCGTACAAATCGACTGACAGTACTTCGGACTTTGACCACCCCCTATTCTTCTATATCTCATAAGTGTTACCACGACTCAAGAATTGTGCGAAACCGATGAGTAAGGAAAGTGATGTGAGGGGGACAAAAAAAGGAAAAAGATGACTCGGGAAAAAATCGTACGAATCGACTGAGAAAACTCCGGACTTCCACCACCCCCTATTCTTCTATGTCTCATAAGGGTTACAATAACTCAAGAATCGGCCGAAACCGATGAGTAAGGAAGGAGATGTCAGGGGTGACGAAACAAGGAAAATGATGCCTAGGGAAAAAATCATACGAATCGACTGAGAGAACTCCGGGCTTCGACCACCCCCTATTCTTCATATCTCATAAGTGTTACAACGACTAAAGAATCGTTCAAAAACCGATGAGTAAGGAAGGAGATGTCAGGGGGAGGAAACAAGGAAAACGATGTATAGGGAAAAAATCATACGAATCGACTGACAGTACTTCGGACTTTGACCACCCCCTATTCTTCTATATCTCATAAGTGTTACCACGACTCAAGAATTGTGCGAAACCGATGAGTAAGGAAGGAGATGTCAGGGGGACGAAAGAAGGAAAATGATGCCTAGGGAAAAAATTATACGAATCGACTGAGAGAACTCCGGACTTCGACCACCCCCTATTCTTCTATATCTCATAAGTGTTACGACTACTCAAGAACCGTGCGAAACCAATGAGTAACGAAAGAGATGTGAGGGGGACAATAAAATGAAAAAGATGCCTACGGAAAAAATCGTACGAATCGACTGAGAAAAACTTCGGACTTCGACCACCCCCTATTCTTCTATGTCTCGTAAGTGTTACAATAACTCAAGAATCGGCCGAAACCGATGAGTAAGGAAGGAGATGTCAGGGGGGACGAAACAAGAAAAATGATGCCTAGGGCAAAAATCATACGAATCGACTGAGAGAACTCCGGACTTCCACCACCCCCTATTCTTCTATATCTCATAAGTTTTACGACTACTCAAGAATCGTGCGAACCAATGAGTAACGAAAGAGATGTGAGGGGGGACAAAAAAAGGAAAAAGATGCCTAGGGAAAAAATCGTACGAATCGACTGAGAAACTTCGGACTTGGAACACCCCCTATTCTTCTATATCTCATAAGTGTTACGACTACTCAAGAATCGTGCTAAACCAATGAGTAACGTCAGAGATGTGAGGGGACAAAAAAAGGAAAAAGATGCATAGGGAAAAAATCATACGAATCGACTGAGAGAACTTCGGACTTGGAACACCCCTATTCTTCATATCTCATAAGTGTTACAACGACTAAAGAATCGTTCAAAACAAGTGAGTAAGGAAGGAGGTGTCAGGGGGAGGAAACAAGGAAAACGATGTATAGGGAAAAAATCATACAAATCGACTGACAGTACTTCGGACTTTGACCACCCCCTATTCTTCTATATCTCATAAGTGTTACCACGACTCAAGAATTGTGCGAAACCGATGAGTAAGGAAGGAGATGTCAGGGGGGACGAAACAAGGAAAATGATGCCTAGGGAATAAATCCTACGAATCGACTGAGAGAACTCCAGACTTCGACCACCCCCTATTCTTCTATATCTCATAAGTGTTACGACTACTCAAGAACCGTGCGAAACCAATGCGTAACGAAAGAGATGTGAGGGGACAATAAAACGAAAAAGATGCCTAGGGAAAAAAATCGTACGAATCGACTGAGAGAACTTCAGACTTCAACCACCCCCTATTCTTCTATGTCGCATAAGTGTTACAATCACTTAAGAATCGGCCAAACCGATGAGTAAGGAAGGAGATGTCAGGGGGGACGAAACAAGAAAAATGATGCCTAGGGCAAAAATCATACGAATCGACTGAGAGAACTCCGGACTTCCACCACCCCCTAATCTTCTATATCTCATAAGTGTTACCACGACTCAAGAATCGTGCGAAACCAATGAGTAACGAAAGAGATGTGAGGGGGACAAAAAAAGGAAAAAGATGCCTAGAGAAAAATCGTACGATCGACTGAGAGGAACTTCGGACTTCGACCACCCCCTATTCTTCTATGTCTCATAAGTGTTACAATAACTCAAGAATCGGCCGAAACCGATGAGTAAGGAAGGAGATGTCAGGGGTGACGAAACAAGGAAAATGATGCCTAGGGAAAAAATCATACGAATCGACTGATAGAACTCCGGGCTTCGACCACCCCCTATTCTTCCATATCTCATAAGTGTTACGACTACTCAAGAATCGTGCGAAAACCAATGAGTAACGAAAGAGATGTGAGGGGACAAAAAAAGGAAAAAAGATGCCTAGGGAAAAGAATCGACTGAGAGAACTTCGGACTTGGACCACCCCCTATTCTTCATATCTCATAAGTGTTACAACGACTGAAGAATCGTTCAAAACCGATGAGTAAGGAAGGAGATGTCAGGGGGAGGAGAAACAAGGAAAAACGACGTATAGGGAAAAAATCGTACAAATCGACTGACAGTACTTCGGACTTTGACCACCCCCTATTCTTCTATATCTCATAAGTGTTACCACGACTCAAGAATTGTGCGAAACCGATGAGTAAGGAAAGTGATGTGAGGGGGACAAAAAAGGAAAAAGATGACTCGGGAAAAAAATCGTACGAATCGACTGAGAAAACTCCGGACTTCCACCCACCCCCTATTCTTCTATATCTCATAAGTGTTACGACCTACTCAGAATCGTGCGAAACCAATGAGTAACGAAAGAGATGTGAGGGGGACAAAAAAAGGAAAAAGATGCCTAGGGAAAAATCGTACGAATCGACTGAGAGAACTTCGGACTTGGAACACCCCCTATTCTCATATCTCATAAGTGTTACAACGACTAAAGAATCGTTCAAAACCGATGAGTAAGGAAGAGATGTCAGGGGAGGAAAACAAGGAAAACGATCTATAGGGAAAATCATACAAATCGACTGACAGTACTTCGGACTTTGACCACCCCCTATTCTTCTATATCTCATAAGTGTTACCACGACTCAAGAATTGTGCGAAACCGATGAGTAAGGAAGGAGGAGAGTTGGGGACGAAAGAAGGAAAATGATGCTAGGGAAAAATTATACGAATCTACTGAGAGAACTCCGGACTTCGACCACCCCCTATTCTTCTATATCTCATAAGTTTACGACTACTCAAGAACCGTGCGAAACCAATGAGTAAGGAAAGAGATGTGAGGGGACTATAAAATGAAAAAGATGCCTAGGGAAAAAATCGTACGAATCGACTGAGAGAACTTCAGACTTCAACCACCCCCTATTCTTCTATGTCGCATAAGTGTTACAATAACTTAAGAATCGGCCGAAACCGATGAGTAAGGAAGGAGATGTCAGGGGGGACGAAACAAGGAAAATGATGCCTAGGGACTGAGAGAACTCCGGACTTCCACCACCCCCTATTCTTCTATATCTCATAAGTTTTACGACTACTCAAGAATCGTGCAAAACCAATGAGTAACGAAAGAGATGAGGGGGACAAAAAAGGAAAAGATGCTTTGGGAAAAAACTTACGAATCGACTGAGAGAACTTCGGACTTCGACCACCCCCTATTCTTCTATGTCTCATAAGTGTTACAATAACTCAAGAATCGGCCGAAACCGATGAGTAAGGAAGGAGATGTCAGGGGTGACGAAACAAGGAAAATGATGCCTAGGGAAAAATCATACGAATCGACTGAGAGAACTCCTGGCTTCGACCACCCCCTATTCTTCTATATCTCATAAGTGTTACGACTACGCAGAATCGTGCGAAACCAATGAGTCACGAAAGAAATGTGAGGGGGAAAAAAAAGGAAAAAGATGCCTAGGGAAAAAATCGTACGAATCGACTGAGAGAACTTCGGACTTGGACCACCCCCTATTCTTCATATCTCATAAGTGTTACAACGACTGAAGAATCGTTCAAAACCGATGAGTAAGGAAGGAGATGTCAGGGGGAGGAAACAAGGAAAACGAATATAGGGAAAAAATCGTACAAATCGACTGACAGTACTTCGGACTTTGACCACCCCCTATTCTTCTATATCTCATAAGTGTTCCACGACTCAAAAGTGCGAAACCGATGAGTAAGGAAGGAGATGTGAGTGGGACAAAAAAAGGAAAAGATGCCTCGGGAAAAAAATCGTACGAATCGACTGAGAAAACTCCGGACTTCCACCACCCCCTATTCTTCTATATCTCATAAGTGTTACGACTACTCAAGAACCTGCGAAACCAATGAGTAACGAAAGAGATGTGAGGGGGACAAAAAAAGGAAAAAGATGCCTAGGGAAAAAATTGAACGAATCGACTAAGAGAACTTCGGACTTGGACCACCCCCTATTCTTCATATCTCATAAGTGTTACAACGACTGAACAATCGTTCAAAACCGATGAGTAAGGAAGGAGATGTCAGGGGAGGAAACAAGGAAAACGACGTATAGG
>CM038111.1:25022544-25034408 GCA_001642375.2 Mentha longifolia | reverse complement strand
AGAATAGGGGGTGGTCAAAGTCCGAAGTACTGTCAGTCGATTTGTATGATTTTTCCCATACATCATTTTCCTTGTTTCCTCCTCCCCCTGACATCTCCTTCCTTACTCATCGGTTTTGAACGATTCTTAGTCGTTGTAACACTTATGAGATATGAAGAATAGGGGGTGTTCCAAGTCCGAAGTACTGTCAGTCGATTCGTATGATTTTTTCCCTAGGCATCGTTTTCCTTGTTTCCTCCCCCTGACATCTCCTTCCTTACTCATCGGTTTGAACGATTCTTTAGTCGTTGTAACACTTATGAGATATAGAAGAATAGGGGGTGGTTGAAGTCCGAAGTTCTCTCAGTCGATTCGTACGATTTTTTCCCTAGGCATCTTTTTCCTTTTTTGTCCCCCTCACATCTCTTTCGTTACTCATTGGTTTCGCACAATTCTTGAGTAGTCGTAACACTTATGAGATATAGAAGAATAGGGGGTGGTCGAAGCCGGAGTTCTCTCAGTCGATTCGTATGATTTTTTCCCTAGGCATCATTTTCCTTGTTTCGTCACCCCTAACATCTCCTTCTTACTCATCGGTTTCGGCCGATTCTTGAGTTATTGTAACACTTATGAGACATAGAAGAATAGGGGGTGGTCGAAGTCCGAAGTTCTCTCAGTCGATTCGTACGATTTTTTCCCTAGGCATCTTTTTCCTTTTTTTGTCCCCCTCGCATCTCTCGTTACTCATTGGTTTCGCATGATTCTTGAGTAGTCGTAAACTTATGAGATATAGAAGAATAGGGGGTGGTGGAAGTCCGGAGTTCTCTCATCAGCGATTCGTATGATTTTTGCCCTAGGCATTTTCCTTGTTTCGTCCCCCCTGACATCTCCTTCCTTACTCATCGGTTTCGGCCGATTCTTAAGTTATTGTAACACTTATGACATAGAAGAATAGGGGGTGGTTGAAGTCTGAAGTCTCTCAGTCGATTCGTATGATTTTTTCCCTAGGCATCTTTTTCGTTTTATTGTCCCCTCACATCTCTTTCCTTACTCATTGGTTCGCACGGTTCTTGAGTAGTCGTAACACTTATGAGATATAGAAGAATAGGGGGTGGTCGAAGTCCGGAGTTCTCTCAGTCGATTCGTATGATTTTTTCCCTAGGCATCATTTTCTTGTTTCGTCCCCCCTGACATCTCCTTCCTTACCATCGGTTTCGCACAATTCTTGAGTCGTGGTAACACTTATGAGATATGAAGAATAGGGGGTGTTCCAAGTCCGAAGTTCTCTCAGTCGATTTCGTACGATTTTTTCCCTAGGCATCTTTTTCCTTTTTTTGTCCCCCTCACATCTCTGTCGTTACTCATTGGTTTCGCACGATTCTTGAGTAGTCGTAACACTTATGAGATATAGAAGAATAGGGGGTGATTGAAGTCCGAATTTCTCTCAGTCGATTCGTACGATTTTTTCCCTAGGCATCTTTTTCCTTTTTTTGTCCCCTTCACATCTCTTTCGTTACTCATTGGTTTCGCACAATTCTTGAGTAGTCGTAACACTTATGAGATATAGAAGAATAGGGGGTGGTCGAAGCCCGGAGTTCTCTCAGTCGATTCGTATGATTTTTTCCGTAGGCATCATTTTCCTTGTTTCGTCACCCCTGACATCTCCTTCCTTACTCATCGGTTTCGGCCGATTCTTGAGTTATTGTAACACTTATGAGACATAGAAGAATAGGGGGTGGTCGAAGTCCGAAGTTCTCTCAGTCGATTCGTACGATTTTTTCCCTAGGCATCTTTTTCCTTTTTTGTCCCCCTCGCATCTCTCTCGTTACTCATTGGTTTCGCACGATTCTTGAGTAGTCGTAAACTTATGAGATATAGAAGAATAGGGGGTGGTGGAAGTCCGGAGTTCTCTCAGTCGATTCGTATGATTTTTGCCCTAGGCATCATTTTCCTTGTTTCGTCCCCCCTGACATCTCCTTCCTTACTCATCGGTTTCGGCCGATTCTTAAGTTATTGTAACACTTATGCGACATAGAAGAATAGGGGGTGGTTGAAGTCTGAAGTTCTCTCAGTCGATTCGTATGATTTTTTCCCTAGGCATCTTTTTCGTTTTATTGTCCCCCTCACATCTCTTTCGTTACTCATTGGTTTCGCACGGTTCTTGAGTAGTCGTAACACTTATGAGATATAGAAGAATAGGGGGTGGTCGAAGTCCGGAGTTCTCTCAGTCGATTCGTATGATTTTTTCCCTAGGCATCATTTTCTTGTTTCGTCCCCCCTGACATCTCCTTCCTTACTCATCGGTTTCGCACAATTCTTGAGTCGTGGTAACACTTATGAGATATAGAAGAATAGGGGGTGGTCAAAGTCCGAAGTACTGTCAGTCGATTTGTATGATTTTTTCCCTATACATCGTTTTCCTTGTTTCCTCCCCCTGACATCTCCTTCCTTACTCATCGGTTTTGAACGATTCTTTAGTCGTTGTAACGCTTATGAGATATGAAGAATAGGGGGTGTACCAAGTCCGAAGTTCTCTCAGTCGATTCGTACGATTTTTTCCCTAGGCATCTTTTTTCTTTTTTTGTCCCCCTCACATCTCTGTCGTTACTCATTGGTTTCGCACGATTCTTGAGTAGTCGTAACACTTATGAGATATAGAAGAATAGGGGGTTGGTTGAAGTCCGAGTTCTCTCATGTCGATTCGTTTGATTTTTTTTCTCCCTAGGCATCATTTTCCTTGTTTCGTCCCCCCTAACATCTCCTTCCTACTCATCGGTTCGGCCGATTCTTGAGTTATTGTAACACTTATGAGACTATAGAAGAATAGGGGGTGGTTGAATGATCCGAAGTTCTCTCAGTCGATTCGTACGATTTTTTTCCTAGGCATCTTTTTCCTTTTTTTGACCCCTCACATAACCTTCCTACTCATCGGTTTGCACGATCTTGAGTCGTGTAACACTTATTAGATATAGAAGAATAGGGGGTGGTCGAAGTCCGAAGTTTTCTCAGTCGATCAGTAATGATTTTTTCCCTAGCCATCATTTTCCTTGTTCGTCCCCCTACAGCTCCTTCTTACTCATCGGTTTCGCACAATTCTTGAGTCGTGGTAACACTTATGAGATATAGAAGAATAGGGGGTGGTCAAAGTCCGAAGTACTGTCAGCGATTTGTACGATTTTTTCCCTATAGTCGTTTCCTTGTTTCCTCCCCCTGACATCTCCTTCCTTACTCATCGGTTTTGAACGATTCTTCAGTCGTTTGTAACACTTATGAGATATGAAGAATAGGGGGTGTCAAGTCCGAAGTTCTCTCAGTCGATTCGTACGATTTTTCCTAGGCATCTTTTTCCTTTTTTTGTCCCCCTCACATCTCTTTCGTTACTCATTTGTTTCGCACGATTCTTGAGTAGTCGTAAAACTTATGAGATATAGAAGAATAGGGGGTGGTGGAAGTCCAGAGTTCTCTCAGTCGATTCGTACGATTTTTTTCCCGAGGCATCTTTTTCCTTTTTTTGTCCCCCTCACATCTCCTTCTTACTCATCGGTTTCGCGCAATCTTGAGTCGTGGTAACACTTATGAGATATAGAAGATAGGGGGTGGTCGAAGCCCGGAGTTCTCTCAGTCGATTCGTATGATTTTTTCCGTAGGCATCATTTTCCTTGTTTCGTCACCCCTGACATCTCCTTCCTTACTCATCGTTTCCGGCCGATTCTTGAGTTATTGTAACACTTATGAGACATAGAAGAATAGGGGGTGGTCGAAGTACGAAGTTCTCTCAGTCGATTCGTACGATTTTTTCCCTAGGCATCTTTTTCCTTTTTTTGTCCCCCTCGCATCTCTTCGTATACTCATTGGTTTCGCACGATTCTTGAGTAGTCGTAAAACTTATGAGATATAGAAGAATAGGGGGTGGTGGAAGTCCGGAGTTCTCTCAGTCGATTCGTATGATTTTTGCCCTAGGCATCATTTTCCTTGTTTCGTCCCCCCTGACATCTCCTTCCTTACTCATCGGTTTCGGCCGATTCTTAAGTTATTGTAACACTTATGCGACATAGAAGAATAGGGGGTGGTTGAAGTCTGAAGTTCTCTCAGTCGATTCGTACTGATTTTTTCCCTAGGCATCTTTTCGTTTTATTGTCCCCCTCACATCTCTTTCGTTACTCATTGGTTTCGCACGGTTCTTGAGTAGTCGTAACACTTATGAGATATAGAAGAATAGGGGGTGGTCGAAGTCCGGAGTTCTCTCAGTCGATTCGTATGATTTTTTCCCTAGGCATCATTTTTCCTTGTTTCGTCCCCCCTGACATCTCCTTCCTTACTCATCGGTTTCGCACAATTCTTGAGTCGTGGTAACACTTATGAGATATAGAAGAATAGGGGGTGGTCAAAGTCCGAAGTACTGTCAGTCGATTTGTATGATTTTTTCCCTATACATCGTTTTCCTTGTTTCCTCCCCCTGACATCTCCTTCCTTACTCATCGGTTTTGAACGATTCTTTAGTCGTTGTAACGCTTATGAGATATGAAGAATAGGGGGTGTACCAAGTCCGAAGTTCTCTCAGTCGATTCGTACGATTTTTTCCCTAGGCATCTTTTTTCTTTTTTGTCCCCCTCACATCTCTTTCGTTACTCATTGGTTTCGCACGATTCTTGAGTAGTCGTAACACTTATGAGATATAGAAGAATAGGGGGTGGTTGAAGTCCGAGTTCTCTCTGTCGATTCGTATGATTTTTTCCCTAGGCATCATTTTCCTTGTTTCGTCCCCCCTAACATCTCCTTCCTTACTCATCGGTTCCGGCCGATTCTTGAGTTATTGTAACACTTATGAGATATAGAAGAATAGGGGTGGTTGAAGTCCGAAGTTCTCTCAGTCGATTCGTACGATTTTTCCCTAGGCATCTTTTTCCTGTTTTTGACCCCCTCACATCACCTTCCTAACTCATCGGTTTTGCACGATTCTTGAGTCGTTGTAACACTTATTAGATATAGAAGAATAGGGGGGTGGTCGAAGTCCGAAGTTTTCTCAGTCGATTCGTATGATTTTTTTCCCGAGGCATCTTTTTCCTTTTTTGTCGCCCTCACATCTCCTTCCTTACTCATCGGTTTCGCACAATTTTTGAGTCGTGGTAACACTTATGAGATATAGAAGAATAGGGGGTGGTCAAAGTCCGAAGTACTGTCAGTCGATTTGTACGATTTTTTCCCTATACGTCGTTTTCCTTGTTTCCTCCCCCAGACATCTCCTTCCTTACTCATCGGTTTTGAACGATTCTTTAGTCGTTGTAACGCTTATGAGATATGAAGAATAGGGGGTGTACCAAGTCCGAAGTTCTCTCAGTCGATTCGTACGATTTTTTCCCTAGGCATCTTTTTCCTGTTTTTGACCCCCTCACATCACCTTCCTAACTCATCGGTTTTGCACGATCTTGAGTCGTTGTAACACTTATTAGATATAGAAGAATAGGGGGTGGTCGAAGTCCGAAGTTTTCTCAGTCGATTCGTATGATTTTTTTCCCGAGGCATCTTTTTCCTTTTTTTGTCGCCCTCACATCTCCTTCCTTACTCATCGGTTTCGCACAATTTTTGAGTCGTGGTAACACTTATGAGATATAGAAGAATAGGGGGTGGTCAAAGTCCGAAGTACTGTCAGTCGATTTGTACGATTTTTTCCCTATACGTCGTTTTCCTTGTTTCCTCCCCCTGACATCTCCTTCCTTACTCATGGTTTTGAACGATTCATCAGTCGTTGTAACACTTATGAGATATGAAGAATAGGGGTGGTCCAAGTCTGAAGTTCTCTCAGTCGATTCGTACGATTTTTTCCCTAGGCATCTTTTTCCTTTTTTGTCCACCTCACATCTCTTTCGTTACTCATTTGTTTCGCACGATTCTTGAGTAGTCGTAAAACTTATGAGATATAGAAGAATAGGGGGTGGTGGAAGTCCAGAGTTCTCTCAGTCGATTCGTACGATTTTTTTCCCGAGGCATCTTTTTCCTTTTTTGTCCCCCTCACATCTCCTTCCTTACTCATCGGTTTCGCGCATTCTTGAGTCGTGGTAACACTTATGAGATATAGAAGAATAGGGGGTGGTCAAAGTCCGAAGTACTGTCAGTCGATTTGTACGATTTTTTCCCTATACGTCGTTTTCCTTGTTTCCTCCCCTGACATCTCCTTCCTTACTCATCGGTTTGAATGATTCTTCAGTCGTTGTAACAATTATGAGATATGAAGAATAGGGGGTGGTACCAATTCAGAAGTTCTCTCAGTCGATTCGTACGATTTTTTCCCTAGGCATCTTTTTCCTTTTTTTGTCCCCCTCACATCTCTCTCGTTACTCATTGGTTTCGCACGATTCTTGAGTAGTCGTAAAACTTATGAGATATAGAAGAATAGGGGGTGGTGAAGTCCGGAGTTCTC
The DNA here is from genome assembly GCA_001642375.2 of Mentha longifolia. Taxonomy (NCBI): domain Eukaryota; kingdom Viridiplantae; phylum Streptophyta; class Magnoliopsida; order Lamiales; family Lamiaceae; genus Mentha; species Mentha longifolia. The sequence goes on along the minus strand of CM038111.1, from coordinate 25,028,011 downwards.
TCAGTCGATTCGTATGATTTTTGCCCTAGGCATCATTTTCCTTGTTTCGTCCCCCCTGACATCTCCTTCCTTACTCATCGGTTCGGCCGATTCTTAAGTTATTGTAACACTTATGCGAAATAGAAGAATAGGGGGTGGTTGAAGTCTGAAGTTCTCTCAGTCGATTCAGTATGATTTTTTCCCTAGGCATCTTTTTTCGTTTTATTGTCCCCCTCACATCTCTTTCGTTACTCATTGGTTTCGCACGATTCTTGAGTAGTCGTAACACTTATGAGATATAGAAGAATAGGGGGTGGTCGAAGTCCGGAGTTCTCTCAGTCGATTCGTATGATTTTTTCCCTAGGCATCATTTTTCCTTGTTTCGTCCCCCCTGACAATCTCCTTCCTTACTCATCGGTTTCGGCCGATTCTTAAGTTATTGTAACACTTATGCGACTTAGAAGAATAGGGGGTGGTTGAAGTCTGAAGTTCTCTCAGTCGATTCGTACGATTTTTTCCTTAGGCATCTTTTTCGTTTTATTGTCCCCCTCACATCTCTTTCGTTATTCATTGGTTTCGCACGGTTCTTGAGTAGTCGTAACTCTTATGAGATATAGAAGAATAGGGGGTGGTCGAAGTCCGGAGTTCTCTCAGTCGATTCGTATGATTTTTTCCCTAGGCATCATTTTCCTTGTTTCGTCCCCCCTGACATCTCCTTCCTTACTCATCGGTTTCGCACAATTCTTGAGTCGTGGTAACACTTATGAGATATAGAAGAATAGGGGGTGGTCAAAGTCCGAAGTACTGTCAGTCGATTTGTACGATTTTTTCCCTATACGTCGTTTTCCTTGTTTCCTCCCCCTGACATCTCCTTCCTTACTCATCGGTTTTGAACGATTCTTCAGTCGTTGTAACACTTATGAGATATGAAGAATAGGGGGTGGTCCAAGTCCGAAGTTCTCTCAGTCGATTCGTACGATTTTTTCCCTAGGCATCTTTTCCTTTTTTTGTCCCCCTCACATCTCTTTCGTTACTCATTTGTTTCGCACGATTCTTGAGTAGTCGTAAAACTTATGAGATATAGAAGAATAGGGGGTGGTGGAAGTCCAGAGTTCTCTCAGTCGATTCGTACGATTTTTTTCCCGAGGCATCTTTTTCCTTTTTTTGTCCCCCTCACATCTCCTTCCTTACTCATCGGTTTCGCGCAATTCTTGAGTCGTGGTAACACTTATGAGATATAGAAGAATAGGGGGTGGTCGAAGCCCGGAGTTCTCTCAGTCGATTCGTATGATTTTTTCCGTAGGCATCATTTCCTTGTTTCGTCACCCTGACATCTCCTTCCTTACTCATCGGTTTCGGCCGATTCTTGAGTTATTGTAACACTTATGAGACATAGAAGAATAGGGGTGGTCGAAGTACGAAGTTCTCTCAGTCGATTCGTACGATTTTTTCCCTAGGCATCTTTTTCCTTTTTTTGTCCCCCTCGCATCTCTCTCATTACTCATTGGTTTCGCACGATTCTTGAGTAGTCGTAAAACTTATGAGATATAGAAGAATAGGGGTGGTGGAAGTCCGGAGTTCTCTCAGTCGATTCGTATGATTTTTGCCCTAGGCATCATTTTCCTTGTTTCGTCCCCCCTGACATCTCCTTCCTTACTCATCGGTTCGGCCGATTCTTAAGTTATTGTAACACTTATGCGACATAGAAGAATAGGGGGTGGTTGAAGTCTGAAGTTCTCTCAGTCGATTCGTATGATTTTTTCCCTAGGCATCTTTTTCGTTTTATTGTCCCCCTCACATCTCTTTCGTTACTCATTGGTTTCGCACGGTTCTTGAGTAGTCGTAACACTTATGAGATATAGAAGAATAGGGGGTGGTCGAAGTCCGGAGTTCTCTCAGTCGATTCGTATGATTTTTTCCCTAGGCATCATTTTTCTTGTTCGTCCCCCCTGACATCTCCTTCCTTACTCATCGGTTTCGCACAATTCTTGAGTCGTGGTAACACTTATGGATATAGAAGAATAGGGGGTGGTCAAAGTCCGAAGTACTGTCAGTCGATTTGTATGATTTTTCCCTATACATCGTTTTCCTTGTTTCCTCCCCCTGACATCTCCTTCCTTACTCATCGGTTTTGACGATTCTTTAGTCGTTGTAACGCTTATGAGATATGAAGAATAGGGGGTGTACAAGTCCGAAGTTCTCTCAGTCGATTCGTACGATTTTTTCCCTAGGCATCTTTTTTCTTTTTTGTCCCCCTCACATCTCTGTCGTTACTCATTGGTTTCGCACGATTCTTGAGTAGTCGTAACACTTATGAGATATAGAAGACTAGGGGTGGTTGAAGTCCGGAGTTCTCTCAGTCGATTCGTATGATTTTTGCCCTAGGCATCATTTTCCTTGTTTCGTCCCCCCTGACAACTCCTTCCTTACTCATCGGTTTCGGCCGATTCTTAAGTTATTGTAACACTTATGCGACTTAGAAGAATAGGGGGTGGTTGAAGTCTGAAGTTCTCTCAGTCGATTCGTACGATTTTTCCTTAGGCATCTTTTTCGTTTTATTGTCCCCCTCACATCTCTTTCGTTATTCATTGGTTTCGCACGGTTCTTGAGTAGTCGTAACTCTTATGAGATATAGAAGAATAGGGGGTGGTCGAAGTCCGGAGTTCTCTCAGTCGATTCGTATGATTTTTTCCCTAGGCATCATTTTCCTTGTTTCGTCCCCCCTGACATCTCCTTCCTTACTCATCGGTTTCGCACAATTCTTGAGTCGTGGTAACACTTATGAGATATAGAAGAATAGGGGGTGGTCAAAGTCCGAAGTACTGTCAGTCGATTTGTACGATTTTTTCCCTATACGTCGTTTTCCTTGTTTCCTCCCCCTGACATCTCCTTCCTTACTCATCGGTTTTGAACGATTCTTCAGTCGTTGTAACACTTATGAGATATGAAGAATAGGGGGTGGTCCAAGTCCGAAGTTCTCTCAGTCGATTCGTACGATTTTTTCCCTAGGCATCTTTTCCTTTTTTTGTCCCCCTCACATCTCTTTCGTTACTCATTTGTTTCGCACGATTCTTGAGTAGTCGTAAAACTTATGAGATATAGAAGAATAGGGGGTGGTGGAAGTCCAGAGTTCTCTCAGTCGATTCGTACGATTTTTTCCCGAGGCATCTTTTTCCTTTTTTGTCCCCCTCACATCTCCTTCCTTACTCATCGGTTTCGCGCAATTCTTGAGTCGTGGTAACACTTATGAGATATAGAAGAATAGGGGGTGGTCGAAGCCCGGAGTTCTCTCAGTCGATTCGTATGATTTTTTCCGTAGGCATCATTTTCCTTGTTTCGTCACCCCTGACATCTCCTTCCTTACTCATCGGTTTCGGCCGATTCTTGAGTTATTGTAACACTTATGAGACATAGAAGAATAGGGGGTGGTCGAAGTACGAAGTTCTCTCAGTCGATTCGTACGATTTTTTCCCTAGGCATCTTTTTCCTTTTTTTGTCCCCCTCGCATCTCTCTCATTACTCATTGGTTTCGCACGATTCTTGAGTAGTCGTAAAACTTATGAGATATAGAAGAATAGGGGGTGGTGGAAGTCCGGAGTTCTCTCAGTCGATTCGTATGATTTTTGCCCTAGGCATCATTTTCCTTGTTTCGTCCCCCCTGACATCTCCTTCCTTACTCATCGGTTTCGGCCGATTCTTAAGTTATTGTAACACTTATGCGACATAGAAGAATAGGGGGTGGTTGAAGTCTGAAGTTCTCTCAGTCGATTCGTATGATTTTTTCCCTAGGCATCTTTTTCGTTTTATTGTCCCCCTCACATCTCTTTCGTTACTCATTGGTTTCGCACGGTTCTTGAGTAGTCGTAACACTTATGAGATATAGAAGAATAGGGGGTGGTCGAAGTCCGGAGTTCTCTCAGTCGATTCGTATGATTTTTTCCCTAGGCATCATTTTTCTTGTTTCGTCCCCCCTGACATCTCCTTCCTTACTCATCGGTTTCGCAACAATTCTGAGTCGTGGTAACACTTATGGATATAGAAGAATAGGGGGTGGTCAAAGTCCGAAGTACTGTCAGTCGATTTGTATGATTTTTTCCCTATACATCGTTTTCCTTGTTTCCTCCCCCTGACATCTCCTTCCTTACTCATCGGTTTTGAACGATTCTTTAGTCGTTGTAACGCTTATGAGATATGAAGAATAGGGGGTGTACCAAGTCCGAATTTCTCTCAGTCGATTCGTACGATTTTTTCCCTAGGCATCTTTTTCTTTTTTTGTCCCCCTCACATCTCTGTCGTTACTCATTGGTTTCGCACGATTTCTTGAGTAGTCGTAACACTTATGAGATATAGAAGGAATAGGGGGTGGTTGAAGTCCGGAGTTCTCTCAGTCGATTCGTATGATTTTGCCCTAGGCATATTTTCCTTGTTTCGTCCCCCCTGACAACTCCTTCCTTACTCATATCGGTTTCGGCCGATTCTTAAGTTATTGTAACACTTATGCGACTTAGAAGAATAGGGGGTGGTTGAAGAAGTCTGAAGTTCTCTCAGTCGATTCGTACGATTTTTTCCTTAGGCATCTTTTCGTTTTAATTGTCCCCCTCACATCTCTTTCGTTATGCAGTGGTTTCGCACGGTTCTTGAGTAGTCGTAACTCTTATGAGATATAGAAGAATAGGGGGTGGTCGAAGTCCGGAGTTCTCTCAGTCGATTCGTATGATTTTTTCCCTAGGCATCATTTTCCTTGTTTCGTCCCCCCTGACATCTCCTTCCTTACTCATCGGTTTCGCACAATTCTTGAGTCGTGGTAACACTTATGAGATATAGAAGAATAGGGGGTGGTCAAAGTCCGAAGTACTGTCAGTCGATTTGTACGATTTTTTCCCTATACGTCGTTTTCCTTGTTTCCTCCCCCTGACATCTCCTTCCTTACTCATCGGTTTTGAACGATTCTTCAGTCGTTGTAACACTTATAGATGTGAAGAATAGGGGGTGGTCCAAGTCCGAAGTTTCTCATCGATTCGTACGATTTTTTCCCTAGGCATCTTTTTCCTTTTTTTGTCCCCTCACATCTCTTTCGTTACTCATTGTTTCGCACGATTCTTGAGTAGTCGTAAAACTTATGAGATATAGAAGAATAGGGGGTGGGTGGAAGTCCGAGTTCTCTCAGTCGATTCTACGATTTTTTTCCCGAGGCATCTTTTCCTTTTTTTGTCCCCCTCACATCTCCTTCTCTTACTCACTCATCGGTTTCGCGCATTCTTGAGTCGTGGTAACACTATGAGATATAGAAGAATAGGGGGTGGTCGAAGCCGGAGTTCTCTCAGTCGATTCGTAGATTTTTTCCGTAGGCATCATTTTCCTTGTTTCGTCACCCCTGACATCTCCTTCCTTACTCATCGGTTTCGGCCGATTCTTGAGTTATTGTAACACTTATGAGACATAGAAGAATAGGGGGTGTCGAAGTACGAAGTTCTCTCAGTCGATTCGT
>CM038111.1:24998912-25022444 GCA_001642375.2 Mentha longifolia | reverse complement strand
CCTAGGCATCTTTTTCCTTTTTTGTCCCCCTCACATCTCTTTCGTTTACTCATTGTTTCGCACGATTCTTGCGTAGTCGTAACACTTATGAGATAGAGAAGAATAGGGGGTGGTCGAGGCCAGGAGTTCTCTCAGTCGATTCGTATGATTTTTTCCCTAGGCATCATTTTCCTTGTTTCGTCACCCCTGACATCTCCTTCCTTACTCATCGGTTTGTCACGGCGATTCTTGAGTCGTGGTAACACTTATGAGATATAGAAGAATAGGGGGTGGTCAAAGTCCGAAGTACTGTCAGTCGATTTGTATGATTTTTTCCCAATACATCGTTTTCCTTGTTTCCTCCCCCTGACATCTCCTTCCTTACTCATCGGTTTTGAACGATTCTTTAGTCGTTGTAACACTTATGAGATATGAAGAATAGGGGGTGTTCCAAGTCCGAAGTTCTCTCAGGCGATTCGTACGATTTTTTCCCTAGGCATCTTTTTCCTTTTTTTGTCCCCCTCACATCTCTGTCGTTACTCATTGGTTTCGCACGATTCTTGAGTAGTCGTAACACTTATGAGATATAGAAGAATAGGGGGTGGTTAAGTCCGGAGTTCTCTCTGTCGATTCGAATGATTTTTCCCTAGGCAATCATTTTCCTTGTTTCGTCCCCCCTAACATCTCCTTCCTTACTCATCGGTTTCGCCGATTCTTGACTTATTGTAACACTTATGAGATATAGAAGAATAGGGGGTGGTGAAGTCCGAAGTTCTCTCAGTCGATTCGTACGATTTTTTCCCTATGCATCTTTTCCTTTTTTTGACCCCTCACATCACCTTCCTAACTCATCGGTTTTGCACGATTCTTGAGTCGGTGTAACACTTATTAGATATAGAAGAATAGGGGGTGGTCGAAGTCCGATGTTTTCTCAGTCGATTCGTACGATTTTTTCCCTAGGCATCTTTTTTCCTTTTTTGTCCCCCTCACATCTCTTTCGTTACTCATTGGTTTTCGCACGGTTCTTGAGTAGTCGTAACACTTATGAGATATAGAAGAATAGGGGGTGGTGGAAGTCCAGAGTTTTCTCAGTCGATTCGTACGATTTTTTTCCGAGGCATCTTTTCCTTTTTTGTCCCACTCACATCTCCTTCCTCACTCATCGGTTTCGCACAATTTTTGAGTCGTGGTAACACTTATGAGATATAGAAGAATAGGGGGTGGTCAAAGTCCGAAGTACTGTCAGTGGATTTGTACGATTTTTTTCCCTATACGTCGTTTTCCTTGTTTCCTCCCCCTGACATCTCCTTCCTTACTCATCGGTTTTGAACGATTCTTCAGTCGTTGTAACACTTATGAGATATGAAGAATAGGGGGTGGTCCAAGTCCGAAGTTCTCTCAGTCGATTCGTACGATTTTTTCCCTAGGCATCTTTTTCCTTTTTTTGTCCCCCTCACATCTCTTTCGTTACTCATTGGTTTCGCACGATTCTTGCGTAGTCGTAACACTTATGAGATATAGAAGAATAGGGGGTGGTCGAGGCCAGGAGTTCTCTCAGTCGATTCGTATGATTTTTTCCCTAGGCATCATTTTCCTTGTTTCGTCACCCCTGACATCTCCTTCCTTACTCATCGGTTTCGGCCGATTCTTGAGTTATTGTAACACTTATGAGACATAGAAGAATAGGGGGTGGTCGAAGTCCGAAGTTCTCTCAGTCGATTCGTAAGTTTTTTCCCTAGGCATCTTTTTCCTTTTTTTGTCCCCCTCACATCTCTTTCGTTACTCATTGGTTTTGCACGATTCTTGAGTAGTCGTAAAACTTATGAGATATAGAAGAATAGGGGGTGGTGGAAGTCCGGAGTTCTCTCAGTCGATTCGTATGATTTTTTTTGCCCTAGGCATCTTTTTCATTTTATTGTCCCCCTCACATCTCTTTCGTTACTCATTGGTTTCGCACGGTTCTTGAGTAGTCGTAACACTTATGAGATATAGAAGAATAGGGGGTGGTCGAAGTCCGGAGTTCTCTCAGTCGATTCGTATAATTTTTTTCCCTAGGCATCATTTTCCTTCTTTCGTCCCCCCTGACATCTCCTTCCTTACTCATCGGTTTCGCACAATTCTTGAGTCGTGGTAACACTTATGAGATATAGAAGAATAGGGGGTGGTCAAAGTCCGAAGTACTGTCAGTCGATTTGTATGATTTTTTCCCTATACATCGTTTTCCTTGTTTCCTCCCCCTGACATCTCCTTCCTTACTCATCGGTTTTGAACGATTCTTTAGTCGTTGTAACACTTATGAGATATGAAGAATAGGGGGTGTTCCAAGTCCGAAGTTCTCTCAATCGATTCGTACGATTTTTTCCCTAGGCATCTTTTTCCTTTTTTTGTCCCCCTCACATCTCTTTCGTTACTCATTGGTTTCGCACGATTCTTGAGTAGTCGTAACACTTATGAGATATAGAAGAATAGGGGGTGGTGGAAGTCCGAAGTTCTCTCAGTCGATTCGTACGATTTTTCCCTAGGCATCTTTTACCTTTTTTGTCCCCCTCACATCTCTTTCGTTACTCATTGGTTTCGCACGATTCTTGAGTAGTCGTAACACTTATAGATATAGAAGAATAGGGGGTGGTGGAAGTCGGGAGTTTTCTCAGTCGATTCGTACGATTTTTTCCCGAGGCATCTTTTTCCTTTTTTTGTCCCCCTCACATCTCCTTCCTTACTCATCAGTTTCGCACAATTTTTGAGTCGTGGTAACACTTATGAGATATAGAAGAATAGGGGGTGGTCAAAGTCCGAAGTACTGTCAGTCGATTTGTACGATTTTTTCCCTATACGTCGTTTTCCTTGTTTTCTCCCCCTGACATCTCCTTCCTTACTCATCAGTTTTGAACGATTGTTCAGTCGTTGTAACACTTATGAGATATGAAGAATAGGGGGTGGTCCAAGTCCGAAGTTCTCTCAGTCGATTCGTACGATTTTTTCCCTAGGCATCTTTTTCCTTTTTTTGTCCCCCTCACATCTCTTTCGTTACTCATTGGTTTCGCACGGTTCTTGAGTAGTCGTAACACTTATGAGATATAGAAAAATAGGGGGTGGTGGAAGTCCGGAGTTTTCTCAGTCGATTCGTACGATTTTTTTCCCGAGGCATCTTTTTCCTTTTTTTGTCCCACTCACATCTCCTTCCTTAGTCATCGGTTTCGCACAATTTTTGAGTCGTGGTAACACTTATGAGATATAGAAGAATAGGGGGTGGTCAAAGTCCGAAGTACTGTCAGTCGATTTGTACGATTTTTTCCCTATACGTCGTTTTCCTTGTTTCCTCCCCCTGACATCTCCTTCCTTACTCATCGGTTTTGAACGATTCTTCAGTCGTTGTAACACTTATGAGATATGAAGAATAGGGGGTGGTCCAAGTCCGAAGTTCTCTCAGTCGATTCGTACGATTTTTTCCCTAGGCATCTTTTTCCTTTTTTGTCCCCCTCACATCTCTTTCGTTACTCATTGGTTTCGCACGATTCTTGCGTAGTCGTAACACTTATGAGATATAGAAGAATAGGGGGTGGTCGAGGCCAGGAGTTCTCTCAGTCGATTCGTATGATTTTTTCCCTAGGCATCATTTTCCTTGTTTCGTCACCCCTGACATCTCCTTCCTTACTCATCGGTTTCGGCCGATTCTTGAGTTATTGTAACACTTATGAGACATAGAAGAATAGGGGGTGGTCGAAGTCCGAAGTTCTCTCAGTCGATTCGTAAGTTTTTTCCCTAGGCATCTTTTTCCTTTTTTGTCCCCCTCACATCTCTTTCGTTACTCATTGGTTTTGCACGATTCTTGAGTAGTCGTAAAACTTATGAGATATAGAAGAATAGGGGGTGGTGGAAGTCCGGAGTTCTCTCAGTCGATTCGTATGATTTTTGCCCTAGGCATCATTTTCCTTGTTTCGTCCCCCCTGACATCTCCTTCCTTACTCATCGGTTTCGGCCGATTCTTAAGTTATTGTAACACTTATGCGACATAGAAGAATAGGGGGTGGTTGAAGTCTGAAGTTCTCTCAGTCGATTCGTACGATTTTTTGCCTAGGCATCTTTTTCATTTTATTGTCCCCCTCACATCTCTTTCGTTACTCATTGGTTTCGCACGGTTCTTGAGTAGTCGTAACACTTATGAGATATAGAAGAATAGGGGGTGGTCGAAGTCCGGAGTTCTCTCAGTCGATTCGTATAATTTTTTCCCTAGGCATCATTTTCCTTCTTTCGTCCCCCTGACATCTCCTTCCTTACTCATCGGTTTCGCACAATTCTTGAGTCGTGGTAACACTTATGAGATATAGAAGAATAGGGGGTGGTCAAAGTCCGAAGTACTGTCAGTCGATTTGTATGATTTTTTCCCTATACATCGTTTTCCTTGTTTCCTCCCCCTGACATCTCCTTCCTTACTCATCGGTTTTGAACGATTCTTTAGTCGTTGTAACACTTATGAGATATGAAGAATAGGGGGTGTTCCAAGTCCGAAGTTCTCTCAATCGATTCGTACGATTTTTTCCCTAGGCATCTTTTTCCTTTTTTTGTCCCCCTCACATCTCTTTCGTTACTCATTGGTTTCGCACGATTCTTGAGTAGTCGTAACACTTATAAGATATAGAAGAATAGGGGGTGGTGGAAGTCCGAAGTTCTCTCAGTCGATTCGTACGATTTTTTCCCTAGGCATCTTTTTCCTTTTTTTGTCCCCCTCACATCTCTTTCGTTACTTATTGGTTTCGCACGATTCTTGAGTAGTCGTAACACTTATGAGATATAGAAGAATAGGGGGTGGTGGAAGTCCGGAGTTTTCTCAGTCGATTCGTACGATTTTTTCCCGAGGCATCTTTTTCCTTTTTTTGTCCCCCTCACATCTCCTTCCTTACTCATCAGTTTCGCACAATTTTTGAGTCGTGGTAACACTTATGAGATATAGAAGAATAGGGGGTGGTCAAAGTCCGAAGTACTGTCAGTCAATTTGTACGATTTTTTCCCTATACGTCGTTTTCCTTGTTTCCTCCCCCTGACATCTCCTTCCTTACTCATCGGTTTTGAACGATTGTTCAGTCGTTGTAACACTTATGAGATATGAAGAATAGGGGGTGGTCCAAGTCCGAAGTTCTCTTAGTCGATTCGTTCAATTTTTTCCCTAGGCATCTTTTTCCTTTTTTTGTCCCCCTCACATCTCTTTCGTTACTCATTGGTTTCGCACGGTTCTTGAGTAGTCGTAACACTTATGAGATATAGAAGAATAGGGGGTGGTGGAAGTCCGGAGTTTTCTCAGTCGATTCGTACGATTTTTTTCCCGAGGCATCTTTTTCCTTTTTTTGTCCCACTCACATCTCCTTCCTTACTCATCGGTTTCGCACAATTTTTGAGTCGTGGGAACACTTATGAGATATTGAAGAATAGGGGGTGGTCAAAGTCCGAAGTACTGTCAGTCGATTTGTACGATTTTTTCCCTATATGTCGTTTTCCTTGTTTCCTCCCCCTGACATCTCCTTCCTTACTCATCGGTTTTGAACGATTCTTCAGTCGTTGTAACACTTATGAGATATGAAGAATAGGGGGTGGTCCAAGTCCGAAGTTCTCTCAGTCGATTCGTACGATTTTTTCCCTAGGCATCTTTTTCCTTTTTTTCTCCCCCTCACATTTCTTTCGTGACTCATTGGTTTCGCACGATTCTTGCGTAGTCGTAACACTTATGAGATATAGAAGAATAGGGGGTGGTCGAAGCCAGGAGTTCTCTCAGTCGATTCGTATGATTTTTTCCCTAGGCATCATTTTCCTTGTTTCGTCACCCCTGACATCTCCTTCCTTACTCATCGGTTTCGGCCGATTCTTGAGTTATTGTAACACTTATGAGACATAGAAGAATAGGGGGTGGTCGAAGTCCGAAGTTCTCTCAGTCGATTCGTAAGTTTTTTCCCAAAGCATCTTTTTCCTTTTTTTGTCCCCCTCACATCTCTTTCGTTACTCATTGGTTTTGCACGATTCTTGAGTAGTCGTAAAACTTATGAGATATAGAAGAATAGGGGGTGGTGGAAGTCCGGAGTTCTCTCAGTCCCTAGGCATCATTTTCCTTGTTTCGTCCCCCCTGACATCTCCTTCCTTACTCATCGGTTTCGGCCGATTCTTAAGTTATTGTAACACTTATGCGACATAGAAGAATAGGGGGTGGTTGAAGTCTGAAGTTCTCTCAGTCGATTCGTACGATTTTTTCCCTAGGCATCTTTTTCATTTTATAGTCCCCCTCACATCTCTTTCCTTACTCATTGGTTTCGCACGGTTCTTGAGTAGTCGTAACACTTATGAGATATAGAAGAATAGGGGGTGGTCGAAGTCCGGAGTTCTCTCAGTCGATTCGTATAATTTTTTCCCTAGGCATCATTTTCCTTCTTTCGTCCCCCCTGACATCTCCTTCCTTACTCATCGGTTTCGCACAATTCTTGAGTCGTGGTAACACTTATGAGATATAGAAGAATAGGGGGTGGTCAAAGTCCGAAGTACTGTCAGTCGATTTGTATGATTTTTTCCCTATAGATCGTTTTCCTTGTTTCCTCCCCCTGACATCTCCTTCCTTACTCATCGGTTTTGAACGATTCTTTAGTCGTTGTAACACTTATGAGATATGAAGAATAGGGGGTGTTCCAAGTCCGAAGTTCTCTCAGTCGATTCGTACGATTTTTTCCCTAGGCATCTTTTTCCTTTTTTGTCCCCCTCACATCTCTTTCGTTACTCATTGGTTTCGCACGATTCTTGAGTAGTCGTAACACTTATGAGATATAGAAGAATAGGGCGTGGTGGAAGTCCGGAGTTTTCTCAGTCGATTCGTACGATTTTTTTCCCGAGTCATCTTTTTCCTTTTTTTGTCCCCCTCACATCACTTTCCTTACTCATCGGTTTCGCACAATTCTTGAGTCGTGGTAACACTTATGAGATATAGAAGAATAGGGGGTGGTCAAAGTCCGAAGTACTGTCAGTCGATTTGTACGATTTTTTCCCTATACGTCGTTTTCCTTGTTTCCTCCCCCTGACATCTCCTTCCTTACTCATCGGTTTTGAACGATTCTTCAGTCGTTGTAACACTTATGAGATATGAAGAATAGGGGGTGGTCCAAGTCCGAAGTTCTCTCAGTCGATTCTTTTCCCTAGGCATCTTTTTCCTTTTTTTGTCCCCCTCACATCTCTTTCGTTACTCATTGGTTTCGCACGATTCTTGAGTAGTCGTAACACTTATGAGATATGGAAGAATAGGGGGTGGTCGAAGCCCGGAGTTCTATCAGTCGATTCGTATGATTTTTTCCCTAGGCATCATTTTCCTTGTTTCGTCACCCCTGACATCTCCTTCCTTACTCATCGGTTTCGGCCGATTCTTGAGTTATTGTAACACTTATGAGATATAGAAGAATAGGGGGTGGTCGAAGTCCGAAGTTCTCTCAGTCGATTCGTACGATTTTTTCTCTAGGCATCTTTTTCCTTTTTTTGTCCCCCTCACATCTCTTTCGTTACTCATTGGTTTCGCACGATTCTTGAGTAGTCGTAAAACTTATGAGATATAGAAGAATAGGGGGTGGTGGAAGTCCGGAGTTCTCTCAGTCGATTCGTATGATTTTTTCCCTAGGCATCATTTTTCTTATTTCGTCCCCCCTGACATCTCCTTCCTTACTCATCGGTTTCGGCCGATTCTTAAGTTATTGTAACACTTATGCGACATAGAAGAATAGGGGGTCGTTGAAGTCTGAAGTTCTCTCAGTCGATTCGTACGATTTTTTCCCTAGGCATCTTTTTCGTTTTATTGTCCCCCTCACATCTCTTTCGTTACTCATTGGTTTCGCACGGTTCTTGAGTAGTCGTAACACTTATGAGATATAGAAGAATAGGGGGTGGTCGAAGTCTGGAGTTCTCTCAGTCGATTCGTATGATTTATTCCCTAGGCATCATTTTCCCTGTTTCGTCCCCCCTGACATCTCCTTCCTTACTCATCGGTTTCGGCCGATTCTTAAGTTATTGTAACACTTATGCGACATAGAAGAATAGGGGGTGGTTGAAGTCTGAAGTTCTCTCAGTCGATTCGTACGATTTTTTCCCTAGGCATCTTTTTCGTTTTATTGTCCCCCTCACATCTCTTTCGTTACTCATTGGTTTCGCACGGTTCTTGATTAGTCGTAACACTTATGAGATATAGAAGAATAGGGGGTGGTCGAAGTCCGGAGTTCTCTCAGTCGATTCGTATAATTTTTTCCCTAGGCATCATTTTCCTTCTTTCGTCCCCCCTGACATCTCCTTCCTTACTCATCGGTTTCGCACAATTCTTGAGTCGTGGTAACACTTATGAGATATAGAAGAATAGGGGGTGGTCAAAGTCCGAAGTACTGTCAGTCGATTTGTATGATTTTTTCCCTATACATCGTTTTCCTTGTTTCCTCCCCCTGACATCTCCTTCCTTACTCATCGGTTTTGAACGATTCTTTAGTCGTTGTAACACTTATGAGATATGAAGAATAGGGGGTGTTCCAAGTCCGAAGTTCTCTCAGTCGATTCGTACGATTTTTTCCCTATGCATCTTTTTCCTTTTTTTGTCCCCCTCACATCTCTGTCGTTACTCATTGGTTTAGCACGATTCTTGAGTAGTCGTAACACTTATGAGAATAGAAGAATAGGGGGTGTTCCAAGTCCGAAGTTCTCTCAGTCGATTCGTACGATTTTTTCCCTAGGCAACTTTTTCCTTTTTTTGTCCCCCTCACATCTCTTTCGTTACTCATTGGTTTCGCACGATTCTTGAGTAGTCGTAAGACTTATGAGATATAGAAGAATAGGGGGTGGTGGAAGTCCGGAGTTTTCTCAGTCGATTCGTACGATTTTTTTCCCGAGGCATCTTTTTCCTTTTTTGTCCCCCTCACATCACTTTCCTTACTCATCGGTTTCGCACAATTCTTGAGTCGTGGTAACACTTATGAGATATAGAAGAATAGGGGGTGGTCAAAGTCCGAAGTACTGTCAGTCGATTTGTACGATTTTTTCCCTATACGTCGTTTTCCTTGTTTCCTCCCCCTGACATCTCCTTCCTTACTCATCGGTTTTGAACGATTCTTCAGTCGTTGTAACACTTATGAGATATGAAGAATAGGGGGTGGTCCAAGTCCGAAGTTCTCTCAGTCGATTCTTTTCCCTAGGCATCTTTTTCCGTTTTTTGTCCCCCTCACATCTCTTTCGTTACTCATTGGTTTTCGCACGATTCTTGAGTAGTCGTAACACTTATGAGATATGGAAGAATAGGGGGTGGTCAAAGCCCGGAGTTCTATCAGTCGATTCGTATGATTTTTTCCCTAGGCATCATTTTCCTTGTTTCGTCACCCCTGACATCTCCTTCCTTACTCATCGGTTTCGGCCGATTCTTGAGTTATTGTAACACTTATGAGACATAGAAGAATAGGGGGTGGTCGAAGTCCGAAGTTCTCTCAGTCAATTCGTACTATTTTTTCTCTAGGCATCTTTTTCCTTTTTTTGTCCCCCTCACATCTCTTTCGTTACTCATTGGTTTTGCACGATTCTTGAGTAGTCGTAAAACTTATGAGATATAGAAGAATAGGGGGTGGTGGAAGTCCGGAGTTCTCTCAGTCGATTCGTATGATTTTTGCCCTAGGCATCATTTTTCTTGTTTCGTCCCCCCTGACATCTCCTTCCTTACTCATCGGTTTCGGCCGATTCTTGAGTTATTGTAACACTTACGAGACATAGAAGAATAGGGGGTGGTCGAAGTCTGAAGTTTTCTCAGTCGATTCGTACGATTTTTTCCCTAGGCATCTTTTTCCTTTTTCTGACCCCCTCACATCACCTTCCTAACTCATCGGTTTTGCATGATTCTTGAGTCGTTATAACACTTATTAGATATAGAAGAATAGGGGGTGGTCGAAGTCCGAAGTTTTCTCAGTCGATTCGTACGATTTTTTCCCGAGGTATCTTTTCCTTTTTTTGTCCCCCTCACATCTCCTTCCTTACTCATCGGTATCGCACAATTCTTGAGTCTTAGTAACACTTATGATATATAGAAGAATAGGGGGTGGTCAAAGTCCGAAGTACTGTCAGTCGATTTGTACGATTTTTCCCTATACGTCGTTTTCCTTGTTTCCTCCCCCTGACATCTCCTTCCTTACTATTCGGTTTTGAACAATTCTTCAGTCGTTGTAACACTTATGAGATATGAAGAATAGGGGTTGGTCCAAGTCCGAAATTCTCTCAGTCGATTCGTGCGATTTTTTCCCTAGGCATCTTTTTCCTTTTTTTGTCCCCCTCACATCTCTTTCGTTACTCATTGGTTTCGCACGATTCTTGAGTAGTCGTAACACTTATGAGATATGAAGAATAGGGGGTGGTGAAGTCCGAAGTTCTCTCAGTCGATTCGTACGATTTTTTCCCTAGGCATCTTTTTCCTTTTTTTGTCCCCCTCACATCTCTTTCGTTACTCATTGGTTTCGCACGATTCTTGAGTAGTCGTAACACTTATGAGATATAGAAGAATAGGGGGTGGTGAAGTCCGGAGTTCTCTCAGTCGATTCGTACGATTTTTTCCCGAGGCATCTTTTTCCTTTTTTTGTCCCCCTCACATCTCCTTCCTTACTCATCAGTTTCGCACAATTTTTGAGTCGTGGTAACACTTATGAGATATAGAAGAATAGGGGGTGGTCCAAGTCCGAAGTTCTCTCAGTCGATTCGTACGATTTTTTCCCTAGGCATCTTTTTCCTTTTTTTGTCCCCCTCACATCTCTTTCGTTACTCATTGGTTTCGCACGATTCTTGCGTAGTCGTAACACTTATGAGATATAGAAGAATAGGGGGTGGTCGAAGTCCGAAGTTCTCTCAGTCAATTCGTGCGATTTTTTCCCTAGGCATCTTTTTCCTTTTTTTGTGCCCCTCACATCTCTTTCGTTACTCATTGGTTTCGCACGATTCTTGAGTAGTCGTAACACTTATGAAATATAGAAGAATAGGGGGTGGTGGAAGTCCGAAGTTCTCTCAGTCGATTCGTACGATTTTTTCCCTAGGCATCTTTTTCCTTTTTTTGTCCCCCTCACATCTCTTTCGTTACTCATTGGTTTCGCACGATTCTTGAGTAGTCGTAACACTTATGAGATATAGAAGAATAGGGGGTGGTGGAAGTCCGGAGTTTACTCAGTCGATTCGTACGATTTTTTCCCGAGGCATCTTTTTCCTTTTTTTGTCCCCCTCACATCTCCTTCCTTACTCATCAGTTTCGCACAATTTTTGAGTCGTGGTAACACTTATGAGATATAGAAGAATAGGGGGTGGTCAAAGTCCGAAGTACTGTCAGTCGATTTGTACGATTTTTTCCCTATACGTCGTTTTCCTTGTTTCCTCCCCCTGACATCTCCTTCCTTACTCATCGGTTTTGAACGATTGTTCAGTCGTTGTAACACTTATGAGATATGAAGAATAGGGGGTGGTCCAAGTCCGAAGTTCTCTCAGTCGATTCGTACGATTTTTTCCCTAGGCATCTTTTTCCTTTTTTGTCCCCCTCACATCTCTTTCGTTACTCATTGGTTTCGCACGGTTCTTGAGTAGTCGTAACACTTATGAGTATAGAAGAATAGGGGGTGGTCGAGGCCAGGAGTTCTCTCAGTCGATTCGTATGATTTTTCCCTAGGCATCATTTTCCTTGTTTCGTCACCCCTGACATCTCCTTCCTTACTCATCGGTTTCGGCCGATTCTGAGTTATTGTAACACTTATGAGACATAGAGAATCGGGGTGTGTTGAAGTCTGAAGTTCTCTCAGTCGATTCGTACGATTTTTTCCCTAGGCATCATTTTCCTTGTTTCGTCCCCCCTAACATCTCCTTCCTTACTCATCGGTTTCGGCCGATTCTTGAGTTATTGTAACACTATGAGATATAGAAGAATAGGGGTGGTTGAAGTCTGGAGTTCTCTCTGTCGATTTATGATTTTTTCCTAGGCATCATTTTCCTTGTTTCGTCCCCCCTAACATCTCCTTCCTTACTCATCGGTTTCGGCCGATTCTTGAGTTATTGTAACACTTATGAGACATAGAAGAATAGGGGGTGGTTGAAGTCTGAAGTTCTCTCAGTCGATTCGTACGATTTTTTTCCTAAGCATCTTTTTCGTTTTATTGTCCCCCCACATCTCTTTCGTTACTCATTGGTTTCGCACGGTTCTTGAGTAGTCGTAACACTTATGAGATATAGAAGAATAGGGGGTGGTCGAAGTCCGGAGTTCTCTCAGTCGATTCGTGTGATTTTTTCCCTATGCATCATTTTCCTTGTTTCGTCCCCCCTGACATCTCCTTCCTTACTCATCGGTTTCGCACAATTCTTGAGTCGTGGTAACACTTATGAGATATAGAAGAATAGGGGGTGGTCAATGTCCGAAGTACTGTCAGTCGATTCGTATGATTTTTTCCCTAGGCATCATTTTCCTTGTTTCGTCACCCTTGACATCTCCTTCCTTACTCATCGGTTTCGGCCGATTCTTGAGTTATTGTAACACTTATGAGACATAGAAGAATAGGGGGTGGTTGAAGTCTGAAGTTCTCTCAGTCGATTCGTATGATTTTTTTCCTAAGCATCTTTTTCGTTTTATTGTCCCCCCACATCTCTTTCGTTACTCATTGGTTTCGCACGGTTCTTGAGTAGTCGTAACACTTATGAGATATAGAAGAATAGGGGGTGGTCGAAGTCCGGAGTTCTCTCAGTCGATTCGTGTGATTTTTTCCCTATGCATCATTTTCCTTGTTTCGTCCCCCCTGACATCTCCTTCCTTACTCATCGGTTTCACACAATTCTTGAGTCGTGGTAACACTTATGAGATATAGAAGAATAGGGGGTGGTCAAAGTCCGAAGTACTGTCAGTCGATTCGTATGATTTTTTCCCTAGGCATCATTTTCCTTGTTTCGTCACCCTTGACATCTCCTTCCTTACTCATCGGTTTCGGCCGATTCTTGAGTTATTGTAACACTTATGAGACATAGAAGAATAGGGGGTGGTTGAAGTCTGAAGTTCTCTCAGTCGATTCGTACGATTTTTTTCCTAAGCATCTTTTTCGTTTTATTGTCCCCCCACATCTCTTTCGTTACTCATTGGTTTCGCACGGTTCTTGAGTAGTCGTAACACTTATGAGATATAGAAGAATAGGGGGTGGTCGAAGTCCGGAGTTCTCTCAGTCGATTCGTGTGATTTTTTCCCTAGGCATCATTTTCCTTGTTTCGTCCCCCCTGACATCTCCTTCCTTACTCATCGGTTTCGCACAATTCTTGAGTCGTGGTAACACTTATGAGATATAGAAGAATAGGGGGTGGTCAAAGTCCGAAGTACTGTCAGTCGATTCGTATAATTTTTTCCCTAGGCATCATTTTCCTTGTTTCGTCACCCCTGACATCTCCTTCCTTACTCATCGGTTTCGGCCGATTCTTGAGTTATTGTAACACTTATGAGACATAGAAGAATAGGGGGTGGTCGAAGTCCGAAGTGCTCTCAGTCGATTCGTACGATTTTTTCCCTAGGCATCATTTTCCTTGTTTCGTCCCCCCTAACATCTCCTTCCTTACTCATCGGTTTCGGCCGATTCTTGAGTTATTGTAACACTTATGAGATATAGAAGAATAGGGGGTGGTTGAAGTCCGGAGTTCTCTCTGTCGATTCGTATGATTTTTTCCCTAGGCATCATTTTCCTTGTTTCGTCCCCCCTAACATCTCCTTCCTTACTCATCGGTTTCGGCCGATTCTTGAGTTATTGTAACACTTATGAGATATAGAAGAATAGGGGGTGGTTGAAGTCCGAAGTTCTCTCAGTCGATTCGTACGATTTTTTCCCTAGGCATCTTTTTCCTTTTTTTGAACCCCTCATATCACCTTCCTAACTCATCGGTTTTGCACGATTCTTGAGTCGTTGTAACACTTATTAGATATAGAAGAATAGGGGGTGGTCGTAGTCCGAAGTTTTCTCAGTCGATTCGTACGATTTTTTTCCCGAGGCATCTCTTTCCTTTTTTTGTCCCCCTCACATCTCCTTCCTTACTCATCGGTTTTGCACAATTCTTGAGTCGTGGTAACACTTATGAGATATAGAAGAATAGGGGGTGGTCAAAGTCCGAAGTACTGTCAGTCGATTTGTACGATTTTTTCCCTATACGTCGTTTTCCTTGTTTCCTCCCCCTGACATCTCCTTCCTTACTCATCGGTTTTGAACGATTCTTCAGTCGTTGTAACACTTATGAGATATGAAGAATAGGGGGTGGTCCAAGTCCGAAGTTCTCTCAGTCGATTCGTACGATTTTTTCCCTAGGCATCTTTTTCCTTTTTTTGTCCCCCTCACATCTCTTTCGTTACTCATTGGTTTCGCACGATTCTTGAGTAGTCGTAACACTTATGAGATATAGAAGAATAGGGGGTGGTCGAAGCCCGGAGTTCTCTCAGTCGATTCGTATGATTTTTTCCATAGGCATCATTTTCCTTGTTTCGTCACCCCTGACATCTCCTTCCTTACTCATCGGTTTCGGCCGATTCTTGAGTTATTGTAACACTTATGAGACATAGAAGAATAGGGGGTGGTCGAAGTCCGAAGTTCTCTCAGTCGATTCGTACGATTTTTTCTCTAGGCATCTTTTTCCTTTTTTTGTCCCCCTCACATCTCTTTCGTTACTCATTGGTTTCGCACGATTCTTGAGTAGTCGTAAAACTTATGAGATATAGAAGAATAGGGGGTGGTGGAAGTCCGGAGTTCTCTCAGTCGATTCGTATGATTTTTGCCCTTGGCATCATTTTCCTTATTTCGTCCCCCCTGACATCTCCTTCCTTACTCATCGGTTTCGGCCGATTCTTAAGTTATTGTAACACTTATGCGACATAGAAGAATAGGGGGTGGTTGAAGTCAGAAGTTCTCTCAGTCGATTCGTACGATTTTTTCCCTAGGCATCTTTTTCGTTTTATTGTCCCCCTCACATCTCTTTCATTACTCATTGGTTTCGCACGGTTCTTGAGTAGTCGTAACACTTATGATATATAGAAGAATAGGGGGTGATCGAAGTCCGGAGTTCTCTCAGTCGATTCGTATGATTTTTTCCCTAGGCATCATTTTCCTTGTTTCGTCCCCCTGACATCTCCTTCCTTACTCATCGGATTCGCACAATTATTGAGTCGTGGTAACACTTATGACATATAGAAGAATAGGGGTGGTCAAAGTCCGAAGTACTGTCAGTCGATTTGTATAATTTTTTACCTATACATCATTTTCCTTATTTCCTCCCCCTGACATCTCCTTCCTTACTCATCGGTTTTGAACGATTCTTTAGTCGTTGTAACACTTATGAGATATGAAGAATAGGGGGTGTTCCAAGTCCGAAGTTCTCTCAGGCGATTCGTACGATTTTTTCCCTAGGCATCTTTTTCCTTTTTTTGTCCCCCTCACATCTCTTTCGTTACTCATTGGTTTTGCACGATTCTTGAGTAGTCGTAAAACTTATGAGATATAGAAGAATAGGGGGTGGTGGAAGTCCGGAGTTCTCTCAGTCGATTCGTATGATTTTTGCCCTAGGCATCATTTTCCTTGTTTCGTCCCCCCTGACATCTCCTTCCTTACTCATCGGTTTCGGCCGATTCTTAAGTTATTGTAACACTTATGCGACATAGAAGAATAGGGGGTGGTTGAAGTCTGAAGTTCTCTCAGTCGATTCGTACGATTTTTTCCCTAGGCATCTTTTTCATTTTATTGTCCCCCTCACATCTCTTTCGTTACTCATTGGTTTCGCACGGTTCTTGAGTAGTCGTAACACTTATGAGATATAGAAGAATAGGGGGTGGTCGAAGTCCGGAGTTCTCTCAGTCGATTCGTATAATTTTTTCCCTAGGCATCATTTTCCTTCTTTCGTCCCCCCTGACATCTCCTTCCTTACTCATCGGTTTCGCACAATTCTTGAATCGTGGTAACACTTATGAGATATAGAAGAATAGGGGGTGGTCAAAGTCCGAAGTACTGTCAGTCGATTTGTATGATTTTTTCCCTATACATCGTTTTCCTTGTTTCCTCCCCCTGACATCTCCTTCCTTACTCATCGGTTTTGAACGATTCTTTAGTTGTTGTAACACTTATGAGCTATGAAGAATAGGGGGTGGTCGAAGTCCGAAGTTTTCTCAGTCGATTCGTACGATTTTTTTCCCGAGGTTTCTTTTTCCTTTTTTTGTCCCCCTCACATCTCCTTCCTTACTCATAGGTTTCGCACAGTTCTTGAGTCGTGGTAACACTTATGAGATATAGAAGAATAGGGGGTGGTCAAAGTCCGAAGTATGTCAGTCGATTTGTACGATTTTTTCCCTATACGTCGTTTTCCTTGTTTCCTCCCCCTGACATCTCCTTCCTTACTCATCGGTTTTGAACGATTCTTCAGTCGTTGTAACACTTATGAGATATGAAGAATAGGGGGTGGTCCAAGTCCGAAGTTCTCTCAGTCGATTCGTAGGATTTTTTCCCTAGGCATCTTTTTCCTTTTTTTGTCCCCCTCACATCTCTTTCGTTACTCATTGGTTTCGCACGATTCTTGAGTAGTCGTAACACTTATGAGATATAGAAGAATAGGGGGTGTTCGAAGCCAGGAGTTCTCTCAGTCGATTCGTATGATTTTTTCCCTAGGCATCATTTTCGTTGTTTCGTCACCCCTGACATCTCCTTCCTTACTCATCGGTTTCGGCCGATTCTTGAGTTATTGTAACACTTATGAGACATAGAAGAATAGGGGGTGGTCGAAGTTCGAAGTTCTCTCAGTCGATTCGTACGATTTTTTCCCTAGGCATCTTTTTCCTTTTTTTGTCCCCCTCACATCTCTTTCGTTACTCATTGGTTTGCACGATTCTTGAGTAGTCGTAAAACTTATGAGATATAGAAGAATAGGGGGTGGTGGAAGTCCGGAGTTCTCTAAGTCGATTCGTATGATTTTTGCCCTAGGCATCATTTTCCTTGTTTCGTCCCCCCTGACATCTCCTTCCTTACTCATCGGTTTCGGCCGATTCTTAAGTTATTGTAACACTTATGCGACATAGAAGAATAGGGGGTGGTTGAAGTCATAAGTTCTCTCAGTCGATTCGTACGATTTTTTCCCTAGGCATCTTTTTCATTTATTGTCCCCCTCACATCTCTTTCGTTACTCATTGGTTTCGCACGGTTCTTGAGTAGTCGTAACACTTATGAGATATAGAAGAATAGGGGGTGGTCGAACTCCGGAGTTCTCTCAGTCGATTCGTATGATTTTTTCCCTAGGCATCATTTTCCTTGTTTCGTCCCCCCTGACATCTCCTTCCTTACTCATCGGTTTCGCACAATTCTTGAGTCGTGGTAACACTTATGAGATATAGAAGAATAGGGGGTGGTCAAAGTCGAAGTACTGTCAGTCAATTTGTATGATTTTTTCCCTAGACATCGTTTTCCTTGTTTCCTCCCCTGACATCTCCTTCCTTACTCATCGGTTTTGAACGATTCTTTAGTCGTTGTAACACTTATGAGATATAGAAGAATAGGGGGTGGTCCAAGTCCGAAGTTCTCTCAGTCGATTCGTACGATTTTTTCCCTAAGCATCTTTTTCCGTTTTATTGTCCCCCTCACATCTCTTTCGTTACTCATTGGTTTCGCACGGTTCTTGAGTAGTCGTAACACTTATGAGATATAGAAGAATAGGGGGTGGTCGAAGTCCGGAGTTCTCTCAGTCGATTCGTGTGATTTTTTCCCTAGGCATCATTTTCCTTGTTTCGTCCCCCGTGACATCTCCTTCCTTACTCATCGGTTTCGCACAATTCTTGAGTCGTGGTAACACTTATGAGATATAGAAGAATAGGGGGTGGTCAAAGTCCGAAGTACTGTCAGTCGATTTGTATGATTTTTTCCCTATACATCGTTTTCCTTGTTTCCTCCCCCTGACATCTCCTTCCTTACTCATCGGTTTTGAACGATTCTTTAGTCGTTGTAACACTTATGAGATATGAAGAATAGGGGGTGTTCCAAGTCCGAAGTTCTCTCAGTCGATTCGTACGATTTTTTCCCTAGGCATCTTTTTCCTTTTTTTGTCCCCCTCACATCTCTGTCGTTACTCATTGGTTTCGCACGATTCTTGAGTAGTCGTAACACTTATGAGATATAGAAGAATAGGGGGTGGTTGAAGTCCGGAGTTCTCTCATGTCGATTCGTATGATTTTTTCCCTAGGCATCATTTTCCTTGTTTCGTCACCCCTAACATCTCCTTCCTTACTCATCGGTTTCGGCCGATTCTTGAGTTATTGTAACACTTATGAGACATAGAAGAATAGGGGGTGGTCGAAGTTCGAAGTTCTCTTCAGTCGATTCGTACATTTTTTCCCTGGCATCTTTTCCTTTTTTTGTCCCCCTCACATCTCTTTCGTTACTCATTGGTTTTGCACGATTCTTGAGTAGTCGTAAAACTTATGAGATATAGAAGAATAGGGGGTGGTTGAAGTCCGGAGTTCTCTCAGTCGATTCGTATGATTTTTCCCTAGGCATCATTTCCTTTTTTGTACCCCCTACATCTCACCTTCCTTACTCATCGGGTTTTGCCGATTCTTAGTCTTGTAACACTATTCGATATAGACGAATAGGGGGTGGTTGTAGTCATAAGTTCGCTCAGTCGATTCGTACGATTTTTTCCCTAGGCATCTTTTTCATTTTATTGTCCCCCTCACATCTCTTTCGTTACTCATTGGTTTCGCACGGTTCTTGAGTAGTCGTAACACTTATGAGATATAGAAGAATAGGGGGTGGTCGAAGTCCGGAGTTCTCTCAGTCGATTCGTATGATTTTTTCCCGAGGCATCATTTTCCTTTTTTCGTCCCCCTGACATCTCCTTCCTTACTCATCGGTTTCGCACAATTCTTGAGTCGTGGTAACACTTATGAGATATAGAAGAATAGGGGGTGGTCAAAGTCCGAAGTACTGTCAGTCGATTTGTACTGATTTTTTCCCTATACATCGTTTTCCTTGTTTCCTCCCCCTGACATCTCCTTCCTTACTCATCGGTTTTGAACGATTCTTCAGTCGTTGTAACACTTATGAGATATGAAGAATAGGGGGTGGTCCAAGTCCGAAGTTCTCTCAGTCGATTCGTAGGATTTTTTCCCTAGGCATCTTTTTCCTTTTTTGTCCCCCTCACATCTCTTTCGTTACTCATTGGTTTCGCACGATTCTTGAGTAGTCGTAACACTTATGAGATATAGAAGAATAGGGGGTGTTCGAAGCCAGGAGTTCTCTCAGTCGATTCGTATGATTTTTTCCCTAGGCATCATTTTCGTTGTTTCGTCACCCCTGACATCTCCTTCTTACTCATCGGTTTCGGCCGATTCTTGAGTTATTGTAACACTTATGAGACATAGAAGAATAGGGGGTGGTCGAAGTTCGAAGTTCTCTCAGTCGATTCGTACGATTTTTTCCCTAGGCATCTTTTTCCTTTTTTTGTCCCCCTCACATCTCTTTCGTTACTCATTGGTTTTGCACGATTCTTGAGTAGTCGTAAAACTTATGAGATATAGAAGAATAGGGGGTGGTGGAAGTCCGGAGTTCTCTAAGTCGATTCGTATGATTTTTGCCCTAGGCATCATTTTCCTTGTTTCGTCCCCCCTGACATCTCCTTCCTTACTCATCGGTTTCGGCCGATTCTTAAGTTATTGTAACACTTATGCGACATAGAAGAATAGGGGGTGGTTGAAGTCATAAGTTCTCTCAGTCGATTCGTACGATTTTTTCCCTAGGCATCTTTTTCATTTTATTGTCCCCCTCACATCTCTTTCGTTACTCATTGGTTTCGCACGGTTCTTGAGTAGTCGTAACACTTATGAGATATAGAAGAATAGGGGGTGGTCGAACTCCGGAGTTCTCTCAGTCGATTCGTATGATTTTTTCCCTAGGCATCATTTTCCTTCTTTCGTCCCCCCTGACATCTCCTTCCTTACTCATCGGTTTCGCACAATTCTTGAGTCGTGGTAACACTTATGAGATATAGAAGAATAGGGGGTGGTCAAAGTCCGAAGTACTGTCAGTCGATTTGTATGATTTTTTCCCTATACATCGTTTTCCTTGTTTCCTCCCCCTGACATCTCCTTCCTTACTCATCGGTTTTGAACGATTCTTTAGTCGTTGTAACACTTATGAGATATGAAGAATAGGGGGTGTTCCAAGTCCGAAGTTCTCTCAGTCGATTCGTACGATTTTTTTCCTAAGCATCTTTTTCGTTTTATTGTCCCCCCACATCTCTTTCGTTACTCATTGGTTTCGCACGGTTCTTGAGTAGTCGTAACACTTATGAGATATAGAAGAATAGGGGGTGGTCGAAGTCCGGAGTTCTCTCAGTCGATTCGTGTGATTTTTCCCTAGGCATCATTTTCCTTGTTTCGTCCCCGTGACATCTCCTTCCTTACTCATCGGTTTCGCACAATTCTTGAGTCGTGGTAACACTTATGAGATATAGAAGAATAGGGGGTGGTCAAAGTCCGAAGTACTGTCAGTCGATTTGTATGATTTTTTCCCAATACATCGTTTTCCTTGTTTCCTCCCCCTGACATCTCCTTCCTTACTCATCGGTTTTGAACGATTCTTTAGTCGTTGTAACACTTATGAGATATGAAGAATAGGGGGTGTTCCAAGTCCGAAGTTCTCTCAGGCGATTCGTACGATTTTTTCCCTAGGCATCTTTTTCCTTTTTTTGTCCCCCTCACATCTCTGTCGTTACTCATTGGTTTCGCACGATTCTTGAGTAGTCGTAACACTTATGAGATATAGAAGAATAGGGGGTGGTTGAAGTCCGGAGTTCTCTCTGTCGATTCGAATGATTTTTCCCTAGGCATCATTTTCCTTGTTTCGTCCCCCCTAACATCTCCTTCCTTACTCATCGGTTTCGGCCGATTCTTGACTTATTGTAACACTTATGAGATATAGAAGAATAGGGGGTGGTTGAAGTCCGAAGTTCTCTCAGTCGATTCGTACGATTTTTCCCTAGGCATCTTTTTCCTTTTTTTGACCCCCTCACATCACCTTCCTAACTCATCGGTTTTGCACGATTCTTGAGTCGTTGTAACACTTATTAGATATAGAAGAATAGGGGGTGGTCGAAGTCCGATGTTTTCTCAGTCGATTCGTACGATTTTTTCCCTAGGCATCTTTTTCCTTTTTTGTCCCCCTCACATCTCTTTCGTTACTCATTGGTTTCGCACGGTTCTTGAGTAGTCGTAACACTTATGAGATATAGAAGAATAGGGGGTGGTGGAAGTCCGAGTTTTCTCAGTCGATTCGTACGATTTTTTCCCGAGGCATCTTTTTCCTTTTTTTGTCCCACTCACATCTCCTTCCTCACTCATCGGTTTCGCACAATTTTTGAGTCGTGGTAACACTTATGAGATATAGAAGAATAGGGGGTGGTCAAAGTCCGAAGTACTGTCAGTGGATTTGTACGATTTTTTCCCTATACGTCGTTTTCCTTGTTTCCTTCCCCCCTGACATCTCCTTCCTTACTCATCGGTTTGAACGATTCTTCAGTCGTTGTAACACTTATGAGATATGAAGAATAGGGGGTGGTCCAAGTCCGAAGTTCTCTCAGTCGATTCGTACGATTTTTTCCCTAGGCATCTTTTTCCTTTTTTGTCCCCCTCACATCTCTTTCGTTACTCATTGGTTTCGCACGATTCTTGAGTAGTCGTAACACTTATGAGATATAGAAGAATAGGGGGTGGTCGAGGCCAGGAGTTCTCTCAGTCGATTCGTATGATTTTTTCCCTAGGCATCATTTTCCTTGTTTCGTCACCCCTGACATCTCCTTCCTTACTCATCGGTTTCGGCCGATTCTTGAGTTATTGTAACACTTATGAGACATAGAAGAATAGGGGGTGGTCGAAGTCCGAAGTTCTCTCAGTCGATTCGTAAGTTTTTTCCCTAGGCATCTTTTTCCTTTTTTGTCCCCTCACATCTCTTTCGTTACTCATTGGTTTTGCACGATTCTTGAGTAGTCGTAAAACTTATGAGATATAGAAGAATAGGGGGTGGTGGAAGTCCGGAGTTCTCTCAGTCGATTCGTATGATTTTTTTGCCCTAGGCATCTTTTTCATTTTATTGTCCCCCTCACATCTCTTTCGTTACTCATTGGTTTCGCACGGTTCTTGAGTAGTCGTAACACTTATGAGATATAGAAGAATAGGGGGTGGTCGAAGTCCGGAGTTCTCTCAGTTCGATTCGTATAATTTTTTCCCTAGGCATCATTTTCCTTGTTTCGTCCCCCCCTGACATCTCCTTCCTTAATCATAGGTTCGCACAATTCTTGAGCTTGGTAACACTTATGAGATATAGAAGAATAGGGGGTGGTCAAGTCCGAAGTACTGTCAGTCGATTTTGTATGATTTTTTCCCTATACATCGTTTTCCTTGTTTCGTCCCCCCTAACATCTCCTTCCTTACTCATCGGTTTCGACCGATTCTTTAGTTAGTTGTAACTACTTATGAGATATAGAAGAATAGGGGGTGTTCGAAGTCGAAGTTCTTCTCAGTCGATTCGTAAGATTTTTTCCCTAGGCATCTTTTTACTTTTTTGTCCCCCGTCACATCTCTGTCGTTACTCATTGGTTTCGCACGATTCTTAGTAGTTCGTAACACTTATGAGATATAGAAGAATAGGGGGTGGTGGAGTCCAGAGTTCTCTCAGTCGATTCGTATGATTTTTCCCTAGCATCTTTTCCTTTTTTGTCCCCCTCACATCTCTTTCGTTACTCATGGTTTCGCACGATTCTTGAGTAGTCGTAACACTTATGAGATATAGAAGAATAGGGGGTGGTGGAAGTCGGGAGTTTTCTCAGTCGATTCGTACGATTTTTTTCCCGAGGCATCTTTTTCCTTTTTTTGTCCCCCTCACATCTCCTTCCTTACTCATCAGTTTCGCACAATTTTGAGTCGTGGTAACACTTATGAGATATAGAAGAATAGGGGTGTGGTCAAGTCCGAAGTCTGTCAGTCGATTTGTACGATTTTTCCCTATACGTCGTTTTCCTTGTTTCTCCCCCTGACATCTCCTTCCTTACTCATCGGTTTGAACGATCTTTAGTGTGTAACACTTATGAGATATGAAGAATCGGGGGGTGGTCCAAGTCCGAAGTTCTCTTAGTCGATTCGTTACTTTTTTCCCTAGGCATCTTTTTCTTTTTTTGTCCCCCTCACATCTCTTTCGTTACTCATTGGTTTCGCACGGTTCTTGAGTAGTCGTAACACTTATGAGATATAGAAGAATAGGGGGTGGTGGAAGTCCGAAGTTCTCTCAGTCGATTCGTACGATTTTTCCCTAGGCATCTTTTTCCTTTTTTTGTCCCCCTCACATCTCTTTCGTACTCATGGTTTCGCACGATTCTTGAGTAGTCGTAACACTTATGAGATATAGAAGAATAGGGGTGGTGGAAGTCCGGAGTTCTCAGTCGATTCGTACGATTTTTTCCGAGGCATCTTTTTCCTTTTTTGTCCCCCTCACATCTCCTTCCTTACTC
>CM038111.1:24978666-24994050 GCA_001642375.2 Mentha longifolia | reverse complement strand
TTCGTTACTCATTGGTTTCGCACGGTTCTTGAGTAGTCGTAACACTTATGAGATATAGAAGAATAGGGGGTGGTCGAAGTCCGAGTTCTCTCAGTCGATTCGTGTGATTTTTTCCCTAGGCATCATTTCCTTGTTTCGTCCCCCTGACATCTCCTTCCTTACTCATCGGTTTCGCACAATTCTTGAGTCGTGGTAACACTTATGAGATATAGAAGAATAGGGGGTGGTCAAAGTCCGAAGTACTGTCAGTCGATTTGTATGATTTTTTCCCATACATCGTTTTCCTTGTTTCCTCCCCCTGACATCTCCTTCCTTACTCATCGGTTTTGAACGATTCTTTAGTCGTTGTAACACTTATGAGATATGAAGAATAGGGGGTGTCCAAGTCCGAAGTTCTCTCGCGATTCGTACGATTTTTTCCCTAGGCATCTTTTCCTTTTTTTGTCCCCCTCACATCCTGTCGTTACTCATTGGTTTCGCACGATTCTTGAGTAGTCGTAACACTTATGAGATATAGAAGAATAGGGGTGGTTGAAGCCGGAGTTCTCTCTGTCGATTCGTATGATTTTTTCCCTAGGCATCATTTTCCTTGTTTCGTCCCCCTAACATCTCCTTCCTTACTCATCGGTTTCGGCCGATTCTTGAGTTATTGTAACACTTATGAGATATAGAAGAATAGGGGGTGGTGAAGTCCGAAGTTCTCTCAGTCGATTCGTACGATTTTTTCCCTAGGCATCTTTTCCTTTTTTGACCCCCTCACATCACCTTCCTACTCATCGGTTTTGCACGATTCTTGAGTCGTTGTAACACTTATTAGATATAGAAGAATAGGGGGTGGTTGAAGTCCGAAGTTCTCTCAGTCGATTCGTACGATTTTTCCCTAGGCATCTTTTTCCTTTTTTGAACCCCTCATATCACCTTCCTAACTCATCGGTTTTGCACGATTCTTGAGTCATTGTAACACTTATTAGATATAGAAGAATAGGGGGTGGTCGTAGGCCGAAGTTTTCTCAGTCAATTCGTACGATTTTTTTTCCGAGGCATCTCTTCCTTTTTTGTCCCCCTCACATCTCCTTCCTTACTCATCGGTTTTGCACAATTCTTGAGTCGTGGTAACACTTATGAGATATAGAAGAATAGGGGGTGGTCAAAGTCCGAAGTACTGTCAGTCGATTGTACGATTTTTCCCTATACGTCGTTTTCCTTGTTTCCTCCCCCTGACATCTCCTTCCTTACTCATCGGTTTGCACGATTCTTCAGTCGTTGTAACACTTATGAGATATGAAGAATAGGGGGTGGTCAAGTCCGAAGTTCTCTCAGTCGATTCGTACGATTTTTTCCCTAGGCATCTTTTTCCTTTTTTTGTCCCCCTCACATCTCTTCGTTACTCATGGTTTCGCACGATTCTTGGTAGTCGTAACACTTATGAGATATAGAAGAATAGGGGTGGTCGAGCCAGTCCGAGTTCTCTCAGTCGATTCGTATGATTTTTTCCCTAGGCATCATTTTCCTTGTTTCGTCCCCCTGACATCTCCTTCCACTCATCGGTTTCGCACGATTCTTGAGTCGTGGTAACACTTATGAGATATGAAGAATAGGGGGTGGTCAAAGTCCGAAGTACTGTCAGTCGATTGTATGATTTTTTCCCTACATCGTTTTCCTTGTTTCCTCCCCCTGACATCTCCTTCCTTACTCATCGGTTTGAACGATTCTTAGTCGTTGTAACACTTATGAGATATGAAGAATAGGGGGTGTTCCAAGTCCGAGTTCTCTCAGTCGATTCGTACGATTTTTTCCCTAGGCATCTTTTTCCTTTTTTTGTCCCCTCACATCTCTTCGTTACTCATTGGTTTCGCACGATTCTTGAGTAGTCGTAACACTTATGAGATATAGAAGAATAGGGGGTGGTTGAAGTCCGGAGTTCTCTCAGTCGATTCGTATGATTTTTCCCTAGGCATCTTTTCCTTGTTTCGTCCCCCTAACATCTCCTTCCTTACTCATCGTTTCGGCCGATTCTTGAGCGTATTGTAACACTTATGAGATATAGAAGAATAGGGGGTGGTGAAGTCCGGAGTTCTCTCAGTCGATTCGTATGATTTTTTCCCTAGGCATCTTTTCCTTTTTGTCCCCCTCACATCTCTTCCTTACTCATTGGTTTCGCACGATTCTTGAGTAGTCGTAACACTTATGAGATATAGAAGAATAGGGGGTGGTGAAGTCCGAGTTCTCTGTCGATTCGTGATTTTTTCCCTAGGCATCATTTTCCTTGTTTCGTCCCCCTGACATCTCCTTCCTTACTCATCGGTTTCGCACGATTCTTGATTATTGTAACACTTATGAGATATAGAAGAATAGGGGGTGGTGAAGTCCGAAGTTCTCTCAGTCGATTCGTACGATTTTTTCCCTAGGCATCTTTTTCCTTTTTGCCCCCTCACACTTCCTTACTCATCGGTTTGCCGATTCTTGAGTCGTGTGTTGTAACACTTATGAGATATAGAAGAATAGGGGGTGGTCGAAGTCCGAGTTTCTCAGTCGATTCGTACGATTTTTTCCCTAGGCATCTTTTCCTTTTTTGTCCCCCTCACATCGCTTCGTTACTCATTGGTTTGCACGGTTCTTGAGTAGTCGTAACACTTATAGATATAGAAGAATAGGGGGTGGTGGAAGTCCGGAGTTTTCTCAGTCGATCGTACGATTTTTTTCCCGAGGCATCTTTTCCTTTTTTTTGTCCCACTCACATCTCCTTCCTCACTCATCGGTTTCGCACAATTTTTGAGGTCGTGGTAACACTTATGAGATATAGAAGAATAGGGGTGGTCAAAGTCCGAAGTACTGTCAGTGGATTTGTACGATTTTTTCCCTATACGTCGTTTTCCTGTTTCCTCCCCCTGACATCTCCTTCCTTACTCATCGGTTTTGAACGATTCTTCAGTCGTTGTAACACTTATGAGATATGAAGAATAGGGGGTGGTCCAAGTCCGAAGTTCTCTCAGTCGATTCGTACGATTTTTCCCTAGGCATCTTTTTCCTTTTTTGTCCCCTCACATCTCTTTCGTTACTCATTGGTTTCGCACGATTCTTGCGTAGTCGTAACACTTATGAGATATAGAAGAATAGGGGGTGGTCGAGGCAGGAGTTCTCTCAGTCGATTCGTATGATTTTTTCCCTAGGCATCATTTTCCTTGTTTCGTCACCCCTGACATCTCCTTCCTTACTCATCGGTTTCGCCGATTCTTGAGTCGTGGTAACACTTATGAGATATAGAAGAATAGGGGGTGGTCAAAGTCCGAAGTACTGTCAGTCGATTTGTATGATTTTTTCCAATACATCGTTTTCCTTGTTTCCTCCCCCTGACATCTCCTTCCTTACTCATCGGTTTTGAACGATTCTTAGTCGTTGTAACACTTATGAGATATGAAGAATAGGGGGTGTTCCAAGTCCGAAGTTCTCCTCAGGCGATTCGTACGATTTTTTCCCTAGGCATCTTTTTCCTTTTTTTTGTCCCCCCTCACCTCTCTGTCGTTACTCATTGGTTTCGCACGATTCTTGAGTAGTCGTAACACTTATGAGATATAGAAGAATAGGGGGTGGTTGAAGTCCGGAGTTCTCTCTGTCGATTCGAATGATTTTTTCCCTAGGCATCATTTTCCTTGTTTCGTCCCCCTAACATCTCCTTCCTTACTCATCGGTTTCGGCCGATTCTTGACTTATTGTAACACTTATGAGATATAGAAGAATAGGGGGTGGTTGAAGTCCGAAGTTCTCTCAGTCGATTCGTACGATTTTTTCCCTAGGCATCTTTTTCCTTTTTTTGACCACCTCACATCACCTTCCTAACTCATCGGTTTTGCACGATTCTTGAGTCGGTGTAACACTTATTAGATATAGAAGAATAGGGGGTGGTCGAAGTCCGATGTTTTCTCAGTCGATTCGTACGATTTTTTCCCTAGGCATCTTTTTCCTTTTTTTGTCCCCCTCACATCTCTTTCGTTACTCATTGGTTTCGCACGGTTCTTGAGTAGTCGTAACACTTATGAGATATAGAAGAATAGGGGGTGGTGGAAGTCCGGAGTTTTCTCAGTCGATTCGTACGATTTTTTTCCCGAGGCATCTTTTTCCTTTTTTTGTCCCACTCACATCTCCTTCCTCACTCATCGGTTTCGCACAATTTTTGAGTCGTGGTAACACTTATGAGATATAGAAGAATAGGGGGTGGTCAAAGTCCGAAGTACTGTCAGTGGATTTGTACGATTTTTTCCCTATACGTCGTTTTCCTTGTTTCCTCCCCCTGACATCTCCTTCCTTACTCATCGGTTTTGAACGATTCTTCAGTCGTTGTAACACTTATGAGATATGAAGAATAGGGGGTGGTCCAAGTCCGAAGTTCTCTCAGTCGATTCGTACGATTTTTTCCCTAGGCATCTTTTTCCTTTTTTTGTCCCCCTCACATCTCTTTCGTTACTCATTGGTTTCGCACGATTCTTGCGTAGTCGTAACACTTATGAGATATAGAAGAATAGGGGGTGGTCGAGGCCAGGAGTTCTCTCAGTCGATTCGTATGATTTTTTCCCTAGGCATCATTTTCCTTGTTTCGTCACCCCTGACATCTCCTTCCTTACTCATCGGTTTCGGCCGATTCTTGAGTTATTGTAACACTTATGAGACATAGAAGAATAGGGGGTGGTCGAAATCCGAAGTTCTCTCAGTCGATTCGTAAGTTTTTTCCCTAGGCATCTTTTTCCTTTTTTGTCCCCCTCACATCTCTTTCGTTACTCATGGTTTTGCACGATTCTTGAGTAGTCGTAAAACTTATGAGATATAGAAGAATAGGGGGTGGTGGAAGTCCGGAGTTCTCTCAGTCGATTCGTATGATTTTTTTTGCCCTAGGCATCTTTTTCATTTTATTGTCCCCCTCACATCTCTTTCGTTACTCATTGGTTCGCACGGTTCTTGAGTAGTCGTAACACTTATGAGATATAGAAGAATAGGGGGTGGTCGAAGTCCGGAGTTCTCTCAGTCGATTCGTATAATTTTTTCCTAGGCATCATTTTCCTTCTTTCGTCCCCCCTGACATCTCCTTCCTTACTCATCGGTTTCGCACAATTCTTGAGTCGTGGTAACACTTATGAGATATAGAAGAATAGGGGGTGGTCAAAGTCGAAGTACTGTCAGTCGATTTGTATGATTTTTTCCCTATACATCGTTTTCCTTGTTTCCTCCCCCTGACATCCTCCTTCCTTACTCATCGGTTTTGAACGATTCTTTAGTCGTTTGTAACACTTATGAGATATGAAGAATAGGGGGTGTTCCAAGTCCGAAGTTCTCTCAATCGATTCGTACGATTTTTTCCCTAGGCATCTTTTTCCTTTTTTTGTCCCCCTCACATCTCTTTCGTTACTCATTGGTTTCGCACGATTCTTGCGTAGTCGTAACACTTATGAGATATAGAAAGAATAGGGGGTGGTCGAGGCCAGGAGTTCTCTCAGTCGATTCGTATGATTTTTCCCTAGGCATCATTTTCCTGTTTCGTCACCCCTGACATCTCCTTCCTTACTCATCGGTTTCGGCCGATTCTTGAGTCGTGGTAACACTTATGAGATATAGAAGAATAGGGGGTGGTCAAAGTCCGAAGTACTGTCAGTCGATTTGTATGATTTTTTCCCAATACATCGTTTTCCTTGTTTCCTCCCCGGACATCTCCTTCCTTACTCATCGGTTTGAACGATTCTTTAGTCGTTGTAACACTTATGAGATATGAAGAATAGGGGGTGTTCCAAGTCCGAAGTTCTCTCAGGCGATTCGTACGATTTTTTCCCTAGGCATCTTTTTCCTTTTTTTGTCCCCCTCACCTCTCTGTCGTTACTCATTGGTTTCGCACGATTCTTGAGTAGTCGTAACACTTATGAGATATAGAAGAATAGGGGTGGTTGAAGTCCGGAGTTCTCTCTGTCGATTCGAATGATTTTTTCCCTAGGCATCATTTCCTTGTTTCGTCCCCCCTAACATCTCCTTCCTTACTCATCGGTTTCGGCCGATTCTTGACTTATGTAACACTTATGAGATATAGAAGAATAGGGGTGGTTGAAGTCCGAAGTTCTCTCAGTCGATTCGTACGATTTTTTCCCTAGGCATCTTTTTCCTTTTTTTGACCACCTCACATCACCTTCCTAACTCATCGGTTTTGCACGATTCTTGAGTCGGTGTAACACTTATTAGATATAGAAGAATAGGGGGTGGTCGAAGTCCGATGTTTTCTCAGTCGATTCGTACGATTTTTTCCCTAGGCATCTTTTTCCTTTTTTTGTCCCCTCACATCTCTTTCGTTACTCATTGGTTTCGCACGGTTCTTGAGTAGTCGTAACACTTATGAGATATAGAAGAATAGGGGGTGGTGGAAGTCCGGAGTTTTCTTCAGTCGATTCGTACGATTTTTTTCCCGAGGCATCTTTTTCCTTTTTTTGTCCCACTCACATCTCCTTCCTCACTCATCGGTTTCGCACAATTTTTGAGTCGTGGTAACACTTATGAGATATAGAAGAATAGGGGGTGGTCAAAGTCCGAAGTACTGTCAGTGGATTTGTACGATTTTTCCCTATACGTCGTTTTCCTTGTTTCCTCCCCCTGACATCTCCTTCCTTACTCATCGGTTTTGAACGATTCTTCAGTCGTTGTAACACTTATGAGATATGAAGAATAGGGGGTGGTCCAAGTCCGAAGTTCTCTCAGTCGATTCGTACGATTTTTCCCTAGGCATCTTTTTCCTTTTTTTGTCCCCCTCACATCTCTTTCGTTACTCATTGGTTTCGCACGATTCTTGCGTAGTCGTAACACTTATGAGATATAGAAGAATAGGGGGTGGTCGAGGCCAGGAGTTCTCTCAGTCGATTCGTATGATTTTTTCCCTAGGCATCATTTTCCTTGTTTCGTCACCCCTGACATCTCCTTCCTTACTCATCGGTTTCGGCCGATTCTGAGTTATTGTAACACTTATGAGACATAGAAGAATAGGGGGTGGTCGAAATCCGAAGTTCTCTCAGTCGATTCGTAAGTTTTTTCCCTAGGCATCTTTTTCCTTTTTTTGTCCCCCTCACATCTCTTTCGTTACTCATTGGTTTTGCACGATTCTTGAGTAGTCGTAAAACTTATGAGATATAGAAGAATAGGGGTGGTGGAAGTCCGGAGTTCTCTCAGTCGATTCGTATGATTTTTTTTGCCCTAGGCATCTTTTTCATTTTATGTCCCCCTCACATCTCTTTCGTTACTCATTGGTTTCGCACGGTTCTTGAGTAGTCGTAACACTTATGAGATATAGAAGAATAGGGGGTGGTCGAAGTCCGGAGTTCTCTCAGTCGATTCGTATAATTTTTTCCCTAGGCATCATTTTCCTTCTTTCGTCCCCCTGACATCCTCCTTCCTTACTCATCGGTTTCGCACAATTCTTGAGTCGTGGTAACACTTATGAGATATAGAAGAATAGGGGGTGGTCAAAGTCCGAAGTACTGTCAGTCGATTGTATGATTTTTTCCCTATACATCGTTTTCCTTGTTTCCTCCCCTGACATCTCCTTCCTTACTCATCGGTTTTGAACGATTCTTAGTCGTTGTAACACTTATGAGATATGAAGAATAGGGGGTGTTCCAAGTCCGAAGTTCTCTCAATCGATTCGTACGATTTTTTCCCTAGGCATCTTTTTCCTTTTTTTGTCCCCCTCACATCTCTTTCGTTACTCATTGGTTTCGCACGATTCTTGAGTAGTCGTAACACTTATGAGATATAGAAGAATAGGGGTGGTGGAAGTCCGAAGTTCTCTCAGTCGATTCGTACGATTTTTCCCTAGGCATCTTTTACCTTTTTTGTCCCCCTCACATCTCTTTCGTTACTCATTGGTTTCGCACGATTCTTGAGTAGTCGTAACACTTATAATATATAGAAGAATAGGGGGTGGTGGAAGTCGGGAGTTTTCTCAGTCGATTCGTACGATTTTTTCCGAGGCATCTTTTTCCTTTTTTTGTCCCCCTCACATCTCCTTCCTTACTCATCAGTTCGCACAATTTTGAGTCGTGGTAACACTTATGAGATATAGAAGAATAGGGGGTGGTCAAAGTCCGAAGTACTGTCAGTCGATTTGTACGATTTTTTCCCTATACGTCGTTTTCCTTGTTTTCTCCCCCTGACATCTCCTTCCTTACTCATCAGTTTTGAACGATTGTTCAGTCGTTGTAACACTTATGAGATATGAAGAATAGGGGGTGGTCCAAGTCCGAAGTTCTCTCAGTCGATTCGTACGATTTTTTCCCTAGGCATCTTTTTCCTTTTTTTGTCCCCCTCACATCTCTTTCGTTACTCATTGGTTTCGCACGGTTCTTGAGTAGTCGTAACACTTATGAGATATAGAAAAATAGGGGGTGGTGGAAGTCCGAGTTTTCTCAGTCGATTCGTACGATTTTTTTCCCGAGGCATCTTTTTCCTTTTTTGTCCCACTCACATCTCCTTCCTTAGTCATCGGTTTCGCACAATTTTGAGTCGTGGTAACACGTATGAGATATAGAAGAATAGGGGGTGGTCAAAGTCCGAAGTACTGTCAGTCGATTTCTACGATTTTTTCCCTATACGTCGTTTTCCTTGTTTCCTCCCCCTGACATCTCCTTCCTTACTCATCGGTTTGAACGATTCTTCAGTCGTTGTAACACTTATGAGATATGAAGAATAGGGGGTGGTCCAAGTCCGAAGTTCTCTCAGTCGATTCGTACGATTTTTTCCCTAGGCATCTTTTTCCTTTTTTTGTCCCCCTCACATCTCTTTCGTTACTCATTGGTTTCGCACGATTCTTGCGTAGTCGTAACACTTATGAGATATAGAAGAATAGGGGGTGGTCGAGGCAGGAGTTCTCTCAGTCGATTCGTATGATTTTTTCCCTAGGCATCATTTTCCTTGTTTCGTCACCCCTGACATCTCCTTCCTTACTCATCGGTTTCGGCCGATCTTGAGTTATTGTAACACTTATGAGACATAGAAGAATAGGGGGTGGTCGAAGTCCGAAGTTCTCTCAGTCGATTCGTAAGTTTTTTCCCTAGGCATCTTTTTCCTTTTTTTGTCCCCCTCACATCTCTTTCGTTACTCATTGGTTTTGCACGATTCTTGAGTAGTCGTAAAACTTATGAGATATAGAAGAATAGGGGTGGTGGAAGTCCGGAGTTCTCTCAGTCGATTCGTATGATTTTTGCCCTAGGCATCATTTTCCTTGTTTCGTCCCCCCTGACATCTCCTTCCTTACTCATCGGTTTCGGCCGATTCTTAAGTTATTGTAACACTTATGCGACATAGAAGAATAGGGGGTGGTTGAAGTCTGAAGTTCTCTCAGTCGATTCGTACGATTTTTTGCCTAGGCATCTTTTTCATTTTATTGTCCCCCTCACATCTCTTTCGTTACTCATTGGTTTCGCACGGTTCTTGAGTAGTCGTAACACTTATGAGATATAGAAGAATAGGGGGTGGTCGAAGTCCGGAGTTCTCTCAGTCGATTCGTATAATTTTTTCCCTAGGCATCATTTTCCTTCTTTCGTCCCCCCATGACATCTCCTTCCTTACTCATCGGTTTCGCACAATTCTTGAGTCGTGGTAACACTTATGAGATATAGAAGAATAGGGGGTGGTCAAAGTCCGAAGTACTGTCAGTCGATTTGTATGATTTTTTCCCTATACATCGTTTTCCTTGTTTCCTCCCCCTGACATCTCCTTCCTTACTCATCGGTTTTGAACGATTCTTTAGTCGTTGTAACACTTATGAGATATGAAGAATAGGGGGTGTTCCAAGTCCGAAGTTCTCTCAATCGATTCGTACGATTTTTTCCCTAGGCATCTTTTCCTTTTTTTGTCCCCCTCACATCTCTTTCGTTACTCATTGGTTTCGCACGATTCTTGAGTAGTCGTAACACTTATAAGATATAGAAGAATAGGGGTGGTGGAAGTCCGAAGTTCTCTCAGTCGATTCGTACGATTTTTTCCCTAGGCATCTTTTTCCTTTTTTTGTCCCCTCACATCTCTTCGTTACTCATTGGTTTCGCACGATTCTTGAGTAGTCGTAACACTTATGAGATATAGAAGAATAGGGGGTGGTGGAAGTCCGGAGTTTTCTCAGTCGATTCGTACGATTTTTTCCCGAGGCATCTTTTTCCTTTTTTTGTCCCCCTCACATCTCCTTCCTACTCATCAGTTTCGCAATTTTGAGTCGTGGTACACTTATGAGATATAGAAGAATAGGGGTGGTCAAAGTCCGAAGTACTGTCAGTCAATTTGTACGATTTTTCCCTATACGTCGTTTTCCTTGTTTCCTCCCCCTGACATCTCCTTCCTTACTCATCGGTTTTGAACGATTGTTCAGTCGTTGTAACACTTATGAGATATGAAGAATAGGGGGTGGTCCAAGTCCGAAGTTCTCTAGTCGTCGATTCGTTAATTTTTCCCTAGGCATCTTTTTCCTTTTTTTGTCCCCCTCACATCTCTTCGTTACTCATTGGTTTCGCACGGTTCTTGAGTAGTCGTAACACTTATGAGATATAGAAGAATAGGGTGGTGGGAAGTCCGGAGTTTCTCAGTCGATTCGTACGATTTTTTCCGAGGCATCTTTTCCTTTTTTGTCCCCTCACATCTCCTTCCTTACTCATCGGTTTCGCACAATTTTGAGTCGTGGAACACTTATGAGATATAGAAGAATAGGGGGTGGTCAAAGTCCGAAGTACTGTCAGTCGATTTGTACGATTTTTTCCCTATATGTCGTTTTCCTTGTTTCCTCCCCCTGACATCTCCTTCCTTACTCATCGGTTTGAACGATTCTTCAGTCGTTGTAACACTTATGATATATGAAGAATAGGGGGTGGTCCAAGTCCGAAGTTCTCTCAGTCGATTCGTACGATTTTTTCCCTAGGCATCTTTTCCTTTTTTTCTCCCCCTCACATTTCTTTCGTGACTCATTGGTTTCGCCGATTCTTGCGTAGTCGTAACACTTATGAGTATAGAAGAATAGGGGGTGGTCGAAGCCAGGAGTTCTCTCAGTCGATTCGTATGATTTTTCCCTAGGCATCATTTCCTTGTTTCGTCACCCCTGACATCTCTTCCTTACTCATCGGTTTCGGCCGATTCTTGAGTTATTGTAACACTTATGAGACATAGAAGAATAGGGGGTGGTCGAAGTCCGAAGTTCTCTCAGTCGATTCGTAAGTTTTTTCCCTAGGCATCTTTTTCCTTTTTTTGTCCCCCTCACATCTCTTTCGTTACTCATTGGTTTTGCACGATTCTTGAGTCGTCGTAAACTTATGAGATATAGAAGAATAGGGGGTGGTGGAAGTCCGGATTCTTCTCTCGTCCCTAGGCATCATTTTCCTTGTTTCGTCCCCCTGACATCTCCTTCCTTACTCATCGGTTTCGGCCGATTCTTAAGTTATTGTAACACTTATGCGACATAGAAGAATAGGGGGGGTGGTTGAAGTCTGAAGTTCTCTCAGTCGATTCGTACGATTTTTTCCCTAGGCATCTTTTCATTTTATTGTCCCCCTCACATCTCTTCCTTACTCATTGGTTTCGCACGGTTCTTGAGTAGTCGTAACACTTATGAGATATAAGAATAGGGGGTGGTCGAAGTCCGGAGTTCTCTCAGTCGATTCGTATAATTTTTTCCCTAGGCATCATCCTTTTTTTCGTCCCCCCTGACATCTCCTTCCTTACTCATCGGTTTCGCACAATTCTTGAGTCGTGGTAACACTTATGAGATATAGAAGAATAGGGGGTGGTCAAAGTCCGAAGTCTGTCAGTCGATTTGTATGATTTTTTCCCTATAGCATCGTTTTCCTTTTTCCTCCCCCTGACATCTCCTTCCTTACTCATCGGTTTTGAACGATTCTTTAGTCGTTGTAACACTTATGAGATATGAAGAATAGGGGGTGTCCAAGTCCGAAGTTCTCTCAGTCGATTCGTACGATTTTTTCCCTAGGCATCTTTTTCCTTTTTTTGTCCCCCTCACATCTCTTTCGTTACTCATTGGTTTCGCACGATTCTTGAGTAGTCGTAACACTTATGAGATATAGAAGAATGGGGTGGTGGAAGTCCGGAGTTTTCTCAGTCGATTCGTACGATTTTTTTCCCGAGGTCATCTTTTTCCTTTTTTGTCCCCCTCACATCACTTTCCTTACTCATCGGTTTCGCACAATTCTTGAGTCGTGGTAAACACTTATGAGATATAGAAGAATAGGGGGGTGGTCAAAGTCCGAAGTACTGTCAGTCGATTTGTACGATTTTTTCCCTTACGTCGTTTTCCTTGTTTCCTCCCCCTGACATCTCCTTCCTTACTCATCGGTTTTGAACGATTCTTCAGTCGTTGTTGTAACACTTATGAGATATGAAGAATAGGGGGTGGTCCAAGTCCGAAGTTCTCTCAGCGATTCTTTTCCCTAGGCATCTTTTTCCTTTTTTTGTCCCCCTCACATCTCTTTCGTTACTCATTGGTTTTCGCACGATTCTTGAGTAGTCGTAACACTTATGAGATATGAAGAATAGGGGGTGGTCGAAGCCGGAGTTCTATCAGTCGATTCGTATGATTTTTTCCCTAGGCATCATTTTCCTTGTTTCGTCACCCCTGACATCTCCTTCCTTACTCATCGGTTTCGGCCGATTCTTGAGTTATTGTAACACTTATGAGATATAGAAGAATAGGGGGTGGTCGAAGTCCGAAGTTCTCTCAGTCGATTCGTACGATTTTTTCTCTAGGCATCTTTTTCCTTTTTTTGTCCCCTCACATCTCTTTCGTTACTCATTGGTTTCGCACGATTCTTGAGTAGTCGTAAAACTTATGAGATATAGAAGAATAGGGGGTGGTGGAAGTCCGGAGTTCTCTCAGTCGATTCGTATGATTTTTTCCCTAGGCATCATTTTTCTTATTTCGTCCCCCCTGACATCTCCTTCCTTACTCATCGGTTTCGGCGATTCTTAAGTTATTGTAACACTTATGCGACATAGAAGAATAGGGGGTCGTTGAAGTCTGAGTTCTCTCAGTCGATTCGTACGATTTTTTCCCTAGGCATCTTTTTCGTTTTATTGTCCCCCTCACATCTCTTCGTTACTCATTGGTTTCGCACGGTTCTTGAGTAGTCGTAACACTTATGAGATATAGAAGAATAGGGGGTGGTCGAAGTCTGGAGTTCTCTCAGTCGATTCGTATTTTTTCCCTAGCATCATTTTCCCTGTTTCGTCCCCCCTGACATCTCCTTCCTTACTCATCGGTTTCGGCCGATTCTTAAGTTATTGTAACACTTATGCGACATAGAAGATAGGGGGTGGTGAAGTCTGAAGTTCTCTCAGTCGATTCGTACGATTTTTTCCCTAGGCATCTTTTTCGTTTTATTGTCCCCTCACATCTCTTTCGTTACTCATTGGTTTCGCACGGTTCTTGATTAGTCGTAACACTTTGAGATATAGAAGAATAGGGTGGTCGAAGTCCGGAGTTCTCTCAGTCGATTCGTATAATTTTTTTCCCTAGGCATCATTTTCCTTCTTTCGTCCCCCTGACATCTCCTTCCTTACTCATCGGTTTCGCACAATTCTTGAGTCGTGGTAACACTTATGAGTATAGAAGAATAGGGGGTGGTCAAAGTCCGAAGTACTGTCAGTCGATTTGTATGATTTTTCCCTATACATCGTTTTCCTTGTTTCCTCCCCCTGACATCTCCTTCCTTACTCATCGGTTTTGAACGATTCTTTAGTCGTTGTAACACTTATGAGATATGAAGAATAGGGGGTGTCCAAGTCCGAAGTTCTTCAGTCGATTCGTACGATTTTTTCCCTATGCATCTTTTTCCTTTTTTGTCCCCCTCACATCTCTGTCGTTACTCATTGGTTAGCACGATTCTTGAGTAGTCGTAACACTTATGAGAAATAGAAGAATAGGGGGTGTTCCAAGTCCGAAGTTCTCTCAGTCGATTCGTACGATTTTTTCCCTAGGCAACTTTTTCCTTTTTTTGTCCCCCTCAATCTCTTTCGTTACTCATTGGTTTCGCACGATTCTGAGTAGTCGTAAGACTTATGAGATATAGAAGAATAGGGGGTGGGAAGTCCGGAGTTTTCTCAGTCGATTCGTACGATTTTTTCCCGAGGCATCTTTTTCCTTTTTTGTCCCCCTCACATCACTTTCCTTACTCATCGGTTTCGCACAATTCTTGAGTCGTGGTAACACTTATGAGATATAGAAGAATAGGGGGTGGTCAAAGTCCGAAGTACTGTCAGTCGATTTGTACGATTTTTTCCCTATACGTCGTTTTCCTTGTTTCCTCCCCCTGACATCTCCTTCCTTACTCATCGGTTTTGAACGATTCTTCAGTCGTTTAACACTTATGAGATATGAAGAATAGGGGGTGGTCCAAGTCCGAAGTTCTCTCAGTCGAT
This sequence comes from Mentha longifolia, assembly GCA_001642375.2. Lineage (NCBI taxonomy): Eukaryota > Viridiplantae > Streptophyta > Magnoliopsida > Lamiales > Lamiaceae > Mentha > Mentha longifolia. The sequence continues at coordinate 24,979,620 of CM038111.1, read as the reverse complement.
TCTTTTCCCTAGGCACTTTTTCCGTTTTTGTCCCCACTCACATCTCTTTCGTTACTCATTGGTTTTCGCACGATTCTTGAGTAGTCGTAACACTTATGAGATATGGAAGAATAGGGGGTGGTCAAAGCCCGGAGTTCTATCAGTCGATTCGTATGTATGATTTTTCCCTAGGCATCCATTTTCCTTGTTTCGTCACCCCTGACATCTCCTTCCTTACTCATCGGTTTCGGCCGATTCTTGAGTTATTGTAACACTTATGAGACATAGAAGAATAGGGGGTGGTCGAAGTCCGAAGTTCTCTCAGTCAATTCGTACTATTTTTTTCTCTAGGCATTTTTCCTTTTTTTGTCCCCCTACATCTCTTTCGTTACTCATTGGTTTTGCACGATTCTTGAGTAGTCGTAAAACTTATGAGATATAGAAGAATAGGGGGTGGTGGAAGTCCGGAGTTCTCTCAGTCGATTCGTATGATTTTTGCCCTAGGCATCATTTTTTTGTTTCGTCCCCCCTGACATCTCCTTCCTTACTCATCGGTTCGCCGATTCTTGAGTTATTGTAACACTTACGAGACAAGAAGAATAGGGGTGTGGTCGAAGTCTGAAGTTTTCTCAGTCGATCGTACTACTTTTTTCCCTAGGATCTTTTTCCTTTTTTGACCCCTCACATCACCTTCCTAACTCATCGGTTTTGCATGATTCTTGAGTCGTTATAAACACTTATTAGATATAGAAGAATAGGGGGTGGTCGAAGTCCGAAGTTTTCTCAGTCGATTCGTACGATTTTTTCCCGAGGTATCTTTTTCCTTTTTTTGTCCCCCTCACATCTCCTTCCTTACTCATCGGTATCGCACAATTCTTGAGTCTTAGTACACTTATGATATAAGAGAATAGGGGGTGGTCAAAGTCCGAAGTACTGTCAGTCGATTTGTACGATTTTTCCCTATACGTCGTTTTC
>CM038111.1:24933103-24978566 GCA_001642375.2 Mentha longifolia | reverse complement strand
TTCATGTCTCATAAGTGTTACAATTACTCAAGAATCGGCCGAAACCGATGAGTAAGGAAGGAGATGTCAGGGAAGACGAAACAAGGACAACGATGCCTAGGGAAAAAATCATACGAATCGACTGAGAGAACTCCGGACTTAGACCACCCCCTATTCTTCTATGTCTCATAAGTGTTACAATCACTCAAGAATCGGCCGAAACCGATGAGTAAGGAAGGAGATGTCAGGGGGGACGAAACAAGGAAAACGATGCCTAGGGAAAAAATCATACGAATCGACTGAGAGAACTCCGGACTTCGACCATCCCCTATTCTTCTAATCTCAAAGTGTTACGACTACTCAAGAATCGTGCGAAACCAATGAGTAATGAAAGACATGGAAAAAATCATACGAATCGACTGACAGTACTTCGGACTTCGACATCCCCCTCTTCTTCTATGTCTCATAAGTGTTACAATGACTCAAGAATCGTGCGAAACCATGAGTAAGGAAAGTGATGTGAGGGGGACAAAGAAAGGAAAAGATGCCTAGGGAAAAATCATACGAATCGACTGACAGTACTTCGGACTTCGACCACCCCTCTTCTTCTATGTCTCATAAGTGTTACAACGACTCAAGAATCGTTCGAAACCGATGAGTAAGGAAGGTGATGTGAGGGGACAAAGAAAGGAAAAAGATGCCTAGGGAAAAAATTGTACGAATCGACTGACAGTACTTCGGACTTCGACGACCCCCCTATTCTTCTATGTCTTATAAGTGTTACAATGACTCAAGAATCGGGCGAAAACCGATGAGTAAGGAAGGAGATGTCAGGGAAGACGAAACAAGGACAACGATGCCTAGGGAAAAAATCATACGAATCGACTGAGAGAACTCCGGACTTAGACCACCCCCTATTCTTTATATGTCATAAGTGTTACGACTACTCAAGATCGTGCGAAACCAATGAGTAACGAAGAGATGTGAGGGGGACAAAAAAAGGAAAACGATGCCTAGGGAAAAAATCGTACGAATCGACTGAGAGAACTTCGGACTTCGACCACCCCCTATTCTTCTCTGTCTCATAAGTGTTACAATCACTCAAGAATTGGCCGAAACCAATGAGTAAGGAAGGAGATGTCAGGGGGGACGAAACAAGGAAAACGATGCCTAGGGAAAAAATCATACGAATCGACTGAGAGAACTCCGGACTTAGACCACCCCCTATTCTTCTATGTCTCATAAGTGTTACAATCACTCAAGAATCGGCCGAAACCGATGAGTAAGGAAGGAGATGTCAGGGGGACGAAACAAGGAAAACGATGCCTAGGGAAAAAATCGTACGAATCAACTGAGAGAACTTCGGATTTGGACCACCCCCTATTCTTCATATCTCATAAGTGTTACAACGACTGACGAATCATTCAAGCCAATGAGTAAGGTAGGAGATGTTAGGGGGAGGAAACAAGGAAAACATTGTATAAGGAAAAAATCGTACAAGTCGACTGACAGTACTTCGGACTTCGACCACCCCCTCTTCTTCTATGTCTCATAAGTGTTACAACGACTCAAGATCGTGCGAAACCGATGAGTAAGGACGGTGATGTGAGGGGGACAAAGAAAGGAAAAAGATGCCTAGGGAAAATCGTACGAATCGACTGAGAGAACTTCGTACTTCGACCACCCCCTATTCTTCTATGTCTCATAAGTGTTACAATCACTCAAGAATCGGCCGAAACGATAGTAGGTAGGAGATGTCAGGGGGGACGAAACAAGAAAACGATGCCTAGGGAAAAATCATACGAATCGACTGAGAGAACTCCGGACTTCGACCACCCCTATTCTTCATATCTCATAAAGTTACGACTACTCAAGAATCGTGCGAAACAATGAAGTAACGAATAGATGTGAGGGGGACAAAAAAAGGAAAAAGAATGCCTAGGGAAAAATCGTACGAATCGACTGAGAAGAACTTCGGACTTGGACCACCCCCTATTCTTCATATCTCATAAGTGTTACAACGACTGAAGAATCATTCAAAGCCGATGAGTAAGGAAGGAGATGTTAGGGGGAGGAAACAAGGAAAACGATGTATAGGGAAAAAATCGTACAAATCGACTGACAGTACTTTCGGACTTTGACCACCCCCTCTTCTTCTATGTCTCATAAGTGTTACAAAACGACTCAAGAATCGTGCGAGACCGATGAGTAAGGAAGGTGATGTGAGGGGGACAAAGAAATGAAGAAAGATGCCTACGGAAAAAATCATACGAATCGACTGACAGTCTTCGGATATCGACCACCCCCTATTCTTCTATGTCTCATAAGTGTTACAATTACTCAAGAATCGGCCGAAACCGATGAGTAAGGAAGGAGATGTCAGGGAAGACGAAACAATGACAAGAAAACGATGCCTAGGGAAAAAATCATACGATCGACTGAGAGACTCCGGACTTAGACCACCCCCTATTCTTCTATGTCTCTAATGTTACAATCACTCAAGAATCGGCCGACCGATGAGTAAGGAAGGAGATGTCAGGGGGGACGAAACAAGGAAAACGATGCCTAGGGAAAAATCATATACGAATCGACTGAGAGAACTCCGGACATTCGACCATCCCCGAGTCTTCTATATCTCAAAAGTGTTACGACTACTCAAGAATCGTGCGAACCAATGAGTAATGAAAGACATGTGAGGGGGAAAAAAAAGGAAAGATGCTAGGGAAAAATCATACGAATCGACTGACAGTACTTCGGACTTCGACACCCCATCTTCTTCTATGTCTCATAAGTGTTACAATGACTCAAGAATCGTGCGAACCGATGAGTAAGGAAAGTGATGTGAGGGGGACAAAGAAAGGAAAAGATGCCTAGGGAAAAAATCGTACGAATCGACTGACAGTACTTCGGACTTCGACCATCCCCTCTTTTCTATGTCTCATAAGTGTTACAACGACTCAGAATCGTTCGAACCGATGAGTAAGGAAGGTGATGTGAGGGGGACAAAGAAAGGAAAAAGATGCCTAGGGAAAAAATTGTACGAATCGACTGACAGTACTTCGGACTTCGACCACCCCCTATTCTTCTATGTCTTATAAGTGTTACAATGACTCAAGAATCGGGCGAAACCGATGAGTAAGGAAGGAGATGTCAGGGAAGACGAAACAAGGACAACGATGCCTAGGGAAAAAATCATACGAATCGACTGAGAGAACTCCGGACTTAGACCACCCCCCTATTCTTCTATATGTCATAAGTGTTACGACTACTCAAGAATCGTGCGAAACCAATGAATAACGAAAGAGATGTGAGGGGGACAAAAAAAGGAAAACGATGCCTAGGGAAAAAATCGTACGAATCGACTGAGAGAACTTCGGACTTCGACCACCCCCTATTCTTCTCTGTCTCATAAGTGTTACAATCACTCAAGAATTGGCCGAAACCAATGAGTAAGGAAGGAGATGTCAGGGGGGACGAAACAAGGAAAACGATGCCTAGGGAAAAAATCATACGAATCGACTGAGAGAACTCCGACTTAGACCACCCCCTATTCTTCTATGTCTCATATAGTGTTACAATCACTCAAGAATCGGCCGAAACCGATGAGTAAGGAAGGAGATGTCAGGGGGGACGAAACAAGGAAAACGATGCCTAGGGAAAAAATCGTACGAATCAACTGAGAGAACTTCGGATTTGGACCACCCCCTATTATTCATATCTCATAAGTGTTACAACGACTGACGAATCATTCAAAGCAATGAGTAAGGTAGGAGATGTTAGGGGAGGAAACAAGAAAACATTGTATAAGGAAAAAATCGTACAAGTCGACTGACAGTACTTCGACTTCGACCACCCCCTCTTCTTCTATGTCTCATAAGTGTTACAACGACTCAGAATCGTGCGAAACCGATGAGTAAGGACGGTGATGTGAGGGGGGACAAAGAAAGGAAAAAGATGCCTAGGGAAAAATCGTACGAATCGACTGAGAGAACTTCGTACTTCGACCACCCCCTATTCTTCTATGTCTCATAAGTGTTACAATCACTCAAGAATCGGCCGAAACCGATGAGTAAGGTAGGAGATGTCAGGGGGGACGAAATAAGGAAAACGATGCCTAGGGAAAAAATCATACGAATCGACTGAGAGAACTCCGGACTTCGACCACCCCCTATTCTTCTATATCTCATAAGAGTTACGACTACTCAAGAATCGTGCGAAACCAATGAGTAACGAAATAGATGTGAGGGGGACAAAAAAGGAAAAAGATGCCTAGGGAAAAATCGTACGAATCGACTGAGAGAACTTCGGACTTGACCACCCCCTATTCTTCATATCTCATAAGTGTTACAACGACTGAAGAATCATTCAAAGCCGATGAGTAAGGAAGGAGATGTTAGGGGGAGGAAACAAGGAAAACGATGTATAGGGAAAAAATCGTACAAATCGACTGACAGTACTTCGGACTTGACCACCCCCTCTTCTTCTATGTCTCATAAGTGTTACAACGACTCAAGAATCGTGCGAGACCGATGAGTAAGGAAGGTGATGTGAGGGGGACAAAGAAAGGAAAAAGATGCCTACGGAAAAATCGTACGAATCGACTGACAGTACTTCTTCGGACATCGACCACCCCCTATTCTTCTATGTCTCATAAGTGTTACAATTACTCAAGAATCGGCCGAAACCGATGAGTAAGGAAGGAGATGTCAGGGAAGACGAAACAAGGACAACGATGCCTAGGGAAAAAATCATACGAATCGACTGAGAGAACTCCGGACTTCGACCACCCCCTATTCTTCTATGTCTCATAAGTGTTACAACACTCAAGAATCGGCCGAAACCATGAGTAAGAAGAGATGTGAGGGGGACAAACAAGGAAAACGATGCCTAGGGAAAAAATCGTACGAATCGACTGAGAGAACTTCGGACTTGACCACCCCCTATTCTTCTATATCTCATAAGTGTTACAACGACTGCGAATCAAGCCATGAGTAAGGAGGAGATGTTAGGGGGAGGAAACAAGGAAAACGATGTATAGGGAAAAAATCGTACAATCGACTGACAGTACTTCGGACTTCGACACCCCTCTTCTTCTATGTCTCATAAGTGTTACAATGACTCAAGAATCGTGGCGAGAACCGATGAGTAAGGAAGGTGATGTGAGGGGGACAAAGAAAAGGAAAAAGATGCCTACGGAAAAAATCGTACGAATCGACTGACAGTACTTCGGACTATCGACACCCCCTCTTCTTCTAGTCTCATAAGTGTTACAACTACTCAAGAATCGTTCGAAACCGATGAGTAAGGAAGGTAGATGTCAGGGACGAAAACAAGGACAAGATGCCTAGGGAAAAAATTATACGAATCGACTGAGCAGTACTTCGGACTTCGACACCCCCCTATTCTTCTATGTCTTATAAGTGTTACAATTACTCAAGAATCGGCCGAAACCGATGAGTAAGGAAGGAGATGTCAGGGGAGAGACGAAACAAGGACAACGATGCCTAGGGAAAAAATCATACGAATCGACTGAGAGAACTCCGGACTTAGACCATCCCCTATTCTTCTATATCTCAAAAGTGTTACGACTACTCAAGAATCGTGCGAAACCAATGAGTAATGAAAGACATGTGAGGGGGACAAAAAAAGGAAAAAGATGGCTAGGGAAAAAATCATACGAATCGACTGACAGTACTTCGGACTTCGACAACCCCCTCTTCTTCTATGTCTCATAAGTGTTACAATGACTCAAGAATCGTGCGAACCGATGAGTAAGGAAAGTGATGTGAGGGGGACAAAGAAAGGAAAAAGATGCCTAGGAAAAAATCGTACGAATCGACTGACAGTACTTCGGACTTCGACCACCCCTCTTCTTCTATGTCTCATAAGTGTTACAACGACTCAAGAATCGTTCGAAACCGATGAGTAAGGAAGGTGATGTGAGGGGGACAAAGAAAGGAAAAAGATGCCTAGGGAAAAAATTGTACGAATCGACTGACAGTACTTCGGACTTCGACCACCCCCTATTCTTCTATGTCTTATAAGTGTTACAATGACTCAAGAATCGGGCGAAACCGATGAGTAAGGAAGGAGATGTCAGGGAAGACGAAACAAGGACAACGATTGCCTAGGGAAAAAATCATACGAATCGACTGAGAGAACTCCGGACTTAGACCACCCCCTATTCTTCTATATGTCATAAGTGTTACGACTACTCAAGAATCGTGCGAAACCAATGAATAACGAAAGAGATGTGAGGGGGACAAAAAAAGGAAAACGATGCCTAGGGAAAAAATCGTACGAATCGACTGAGAGAACTTCGGACTTCGACCACCCCCTATTCTTCTCTGTCTCATAAGTGTTACAATCACTCAAGAATTGGCCGAAACCAATGAGTAAGGAAGGAGATGTCAGGGGGACGAAACAAGGAAAACGATGCCTAGGGAAAAAATCATACGAATCGACTGAGAGAACTCCGGACTTAGACCACCCCCTATTCTTCTATGTCTCATAAGTGTTACAATCACTCAAGAATCGGCCGAAACCGATGAGTAAGGAAGGAGATGTCAGGGGGGACGAAACAAGGAAACGATGCCTAGGGAAAAAATCGTACGAATCAACTGAGAGAACTTCGGATTTGGACCACCCCCTATTATTCATATCTCATAAGTGTTACAACGACTGACGAATCATTCAAGCCAATGAGTAAGGTAGGAGATGTTAGGGGGAGGAAACAAGGAAAACATTGTATAAGGAAAAAATCGTACAAGTCGACTGACAGTACTTCGGACTTCGACCACCCCCCTCTTCTTCTATGTCTCATAAGTGTTACAACGACTCAAGAATCGTGCGAAACCGATGAGTAAGGACGGTGATGTGAGGGGGACAAAGAAAGGAAAAAGATGCCTAGGGAAAAATCGTACGAATCGACTGAGAGAACTTCGTACTTCGACCACCCCCTATTCTTCTATGTCTCATAAGTGTTACAATCACTCAAGAATCGGCCGAAACCGATGAGTAAGGTAGGAGATGTCAGGGGGGACGAAATAAGGAAAACGATGCCTAGGGAAAAAATCATACGAATCGACTGAGAGAACTCCGGACTTCGACCACCCCCTATTCTTCTATATCTCATAAGAGTTACGACTACTCAAGAATCGTGCGAAACCAATGAGTAACGAAATAGATGTGAGGGGGACAAAAAGGAAAAAGATGCCTAGGGAAAAAATCGTACGAATCGACTGAGAGAACTTCGGACTTGGACCACCCCCTATTCTTCATATCTCATAAGTGTTACAACGACTGAAGAATCATTCAAAGCCGATGAGTAAGGAAGGAGATGTTAGGGGGAGGAAACAAGGAAAACGATGTATAGGGAAAAAATCGTACAAATCGACTGACAGTACTTCGGACTTTGACCACCCCCTCTTCTTCTATGTCTCATAAGTGTTACAACGACTCAAGAATCGTGCGAGACCGATGAGTAAGGAAGGTGATGTTGGGGGACAAAGAAAGGAAAAAGATGCCTACGGAAAAAATCGTACGAATCGACTGACAGTACTTCGGACATCGACCACCCCCTATTCTTCTATGTCTCATAAGTGTTACAATTACTCAAGAATCGGCCGAAACCGATGAGTAAGGAGGAGATGTCAGGGAAGACGAAACAAGGACAACGATGCCTGGGGAAAAAATCATACGAATCGACTGAGAGAACTCCGGACTTAGACCACCCCCTATTCTTCTATGTCTCATAAGTGTTACAATCACTCAAGAATCGGCCGAAACCGATGAGTAAGGAAGGAGATGTCAGGGGGGACGAAACAAGGAAAACGATGCCTAGGGAAAAAATCATACGAATCGACTGAGAGAACTCCGGACTTCGACCATCCCCTATTCTTCTATATCTCAAAAGTGTTACGACTACTCAAGAATCGTGCGAAACCAATGAGTAATGAAAGACATGTGAGGGGGACAAAAAAAGGAAAAAGATGGCTAGGGAAAAATCATACGAATCGACTGACAGTACTTCGGACTTCGACAACCCCCTCTTCTTCTATGTCTCATAAGTGTTACAATGACTCAAGAATCGTGCGAAACCGATGAGTAAGGAAAGTGATGTGAGGGGGACAAAGAAAGGAAAAAGATCCCTAGGAAAAAATCGTACGAATCGACTGACAGTACTTCGGACTTCGACCATCCCCCTCTTTTTCTATGTCTCATAAGTGTTACAACGACTCAAGAATCGTTCGAAACCGATGAGTAAGGAAGGTGATGTGAGGGGGACAAAGAAAGGAAAAAGATGCCTAGGGAAAAAATTGTACGAATCGACTGACAGTACTTCGGACTTCGACCACCCCCTATTCTTCTATGTCTTATAAGTGTTACAATGACTCAAGAATCGGGCGAAACCGATGAGTAAGGAAGGAGATGTCAGGGAAGACGAAACAAGGACAACGATGCCTAGGGAAAAAATCATACGAATCGACTGAGAGAACTCCGGACTTAGACCACCCCCTATTCTTCTATATGTCATAAGTGTTACGACTACTCAAGAATCGTGCGAAACCAATGAATAACGAAAGAGATGTGAGGGGGACAAAAAAAGGAAAACGATGCCTAGGGAAAAAATCGTACGAATCGACTGAGAGAACTTCGGACTTCGACCACCCCCTATTCTTCTCTGTCTCATAAGTGTTACAATCACTCAAGAATTGGCCGAAACCAATGAGTAAGGAAGGAGATGTCAGGGGGGACGAAATAAGGAAAACGATGCCTAGGGAAAAAATCATACGAATCGACTGAGAGAACTCCGGACTTAGACCACCCCCTATTCTTCTATGTCTCATATGTGTTACAATCACTCAAGAATCGGCCGAAACCGATGAGTAAGGAAGGAGATGTCAGGGGGGACGAAACAAGGAAACGATGCCTAGGGAAAAAATCGTACGAATCAACTGAGAGAACTTCGGATTTGGACCACCCCCTATTCTTCATATCTCATAAGTGTTACAACGACTGACGAATCATTCAAAGCCAATGAGTAAGGTAGGAGATGTTAGGGGGAGGAAACAAGGAAAACATTGTATAAGGAAAAAATCGTACAAGTCGACTGACAGTACTTCGGACTTCGACCACCCCCTCTTCTTCTATGTCTCATAAGTGTTACAACGACTCAAGAATCGTGCGAAACCGATGAGTAAGGACGGTGATGTGAGGGGGGACAAAGAAAGGAAAAAGATGCCTAGGGAAAATCGTACGAATCGACTGAGAGAACTTCGTACTTCGACCACCCCCTATTCTTCTATGTCTCATAAGTGTTACAATCACTCAAGAATCGGCCGAAACCGATGAGTAAGGTAGGAGATGTCAGGGGGGACGAAATAAGGAAAACGATGCCTAGGGAAAAAATCATACGAATCGACTGAGAGAACTCCGGACTTCGACCACCCCTATTCTTCTATATCTCATAAGAGTTACGACTACTCAAGAATCGTGCGAAACCAATGAGTAACGAAATAGATGTGAGGGGGACAAAAAAGGAAAAAGATGCCTAGGGAAAAAATCGTACGAATCGACTGAGAGAACTTCGGACTTGGACCACCCCCTATTCTTCATATCTCATAAGTGTTACAACTACTGAAGAATCATTCAAAGCCGATGAGTAAGGAAGGAGATGTTAGGGGAGGAACAAGGAAAACGATGTATAGGGAAAAAATCGTACAAATCGACTGACAGACTTCGGACTTTCCACCCCCTCTTCTTCTATGTCTCATAAGTGTTACAACGACTCAAGAATCGGCGAGACCGATGAGTAAGGAAGGAGATGTCAGGGGACGAAACAAGGAAAACGATGCCTAGGGAAAAAATCGTACGAATCGACTGAGAGACTCCGGACTTAACCACCCCCTATTCTTCTATGTCTCATAAGTGTTACAATCACTCAAGAATCGGCCGAACCGATGAGTAAGGAAGGAGATGTCAGGGGACGAACAAGGAAACGATGCCTAGGGAAAAAATCATACGAATCGACTGAGAGAACTCCGGACTTCGACCATCCCCTATTCTTCTATCTCAAAGTGTTACACTACTCAAGAATCGGCGAAACCAATGAGTAATGAAAGACATGGAAAAAATCATACGAATCGACTGACAGTACTTTGGACTTCGACAACCCCCTCTTCTTCTATGTCTCATAAGTGTTACAATGACTCAAGAATCGTGCGAAACCGATGAGTAAGGAAAGTGATGTGAGGGGGACAAAGAAAGGAAAAAGATGCCTAGGGAAAAAATCAGTACGAATCGACTGACAGTACTTCGGACTTCGACCATCCCCTCTTTTCTATGTCTCATAAGTGTTACAACGACTCAAGAATCGTTCGAAACCGATGAGTAAGGAAGGTGATGTGAGGGGGACAAAGAAAGGAAAAAGATGCCTAGGGAAAAAATTGTACGAATCGACTGACAGTACTTCGGACTTCGACCACCCCCTATTCTTCTATGTCTTATAAGTGTTACAATGACTCAAGAATCGGGCGAAACCGATGAGTAAGGAAGGAGATGTCAGGGAAGACGAAACAAGGACAACGATGCCTAGGGAAAAAATCATACGAATCGACTGAGAGAACTCCGGACTTAGACCACCCCTATTCTTCTATATGTCATAAGTGTTACGACTACTCAAGAATCGTGCGAAACCAATGAATAACGAAAGAGATGTGAGGGGGACAAAAAAAGGAAAACGATGCCTAGGGAAAAAATCGTACGAATCGACTGAGAGAACTTCGGACTTCGACCACCCCCTATTCTTCTCTGTCTCATAAGTGTTACAATCACTCAAGAATTGGCCGAAACCAATGAGTAAGGAAGGAGATGTCAGGGGGGACGAAATAAGGAAAACGATGCCTAGGGAAAAAATCATACGAATCGACTGAGAGAACTCCGGACTTAGACCACCCCCTATTCTTCTATGTCTCATAGTGTTACAATCACTCAAGAATCGGCCGAAACCGATGAGTAAGGAAGGAGATGTCAGGGGGGACGAAACAAGGAAAACGATGCCTAGGGAAAAAATCGTACGAATCAACTGAGAGAACTTCGGATTTGGACCACCCCCTATTCTTCATATCTCATAAGTGTTACAACGACTGACGAATCATTCATAGCCAATGAGTAAGGTAGGAGATGTTAGGGGGAGGAAACAAGGAAAACATTGTATAAGGAAAAAAATCGTACAAGTCGACTGACAGTACTTCGGACTTCGACCACCCCCTCTTCTTCTATGTCTCATAAGTGTTACAACGACTCAAGAATCGTGCGAAACCGATGAGTAAGGACGGTGATGTGAGGGGGACAAAGAAAGGAAAAAGATGCCTAGGGAAAAATCGTACGAATCGACTGAGAGAACTTCGTACTTCGACCACCCCCTATTCTTCTATGTCTCATAAGTGTTACAATCACTCAAGAATCGGCCGAAACCGATGAGTAAGGTAGGAGATGTCAGGGGGGACGAAATAAGGAAAACGATGCCTAGGGAAAAAATCATACGAATCGACTGAGAGAACTCCGGACTTCGACCACCCCCTATTCTTCTATATCTCATAAGAGTTACGACTACTCAAGAATCGTGCGAAACCAATGAGTAACGAAATAGATGTGAGGGGGACAAAAAGGAAAAAGATGCCTAGGGAAAAAATCGTACGAATCGACTGAGAGAACTTCGGACTTGGACCACCCCCTATTCTTCATATCTCATAAGTGTTACAACGACTGAAGAATCATTCAAAGCCGATGAGTAAGGAAGGAGATGTTAGGGGGAGGAAACAAGGAAAACGATGTATAGGGAAAAAATCGTACAAATCGACTGACAGTACTTCGGACTTTGACCACCCCCTCTTCTTCTATGTCTCATAAGTGTTACAACGACTCAAGAATCGTGCGAGACCGATGAGTAAGGAAGGTGATGTGAGGGGGACAAAGAAAGGAAAAAGATGCCTACGGAAAAAATCGTACGAATCGACTGACAGTACTTCGGACATCGACCACCCCCTATTCTTCTATGTCTCATAAGTGTTACAATTACTCAAGAATCGGCCGAAACCGATGAGTAAGGAAGGAGATGTCAGGGAAGACGAAACAAGGACAACGATGCCTAGGGAAAAAATCATACGAATCGACTGAGAGAACTCCGGACTTAGACCACCCCCTATTCTTCTATGTCTCATAAGTGTTACAATCACTCAAGAATCGGCCGAAACCGATGAGTAAGGAAGGAGATGTCAGGGGGGACGAAACAAGGAAAACGATGCCTAGGGAAAAAATCATACGAATCGACTGAGAGAACTCCGGACTTCGACCATCCCCTATTCTTCTATATCTCAAAAGTGTTACGACTACTCAAGAATCGTGCGAAACCAATGAGTAATGAAAGACATGTGAGGGGGACAAAAAAAGGAAAAAGATGGCTAGGAAAAATCATACGAATCGACTGACAGTACTTCGGACTTCGACAACCCCCTCTTCTTCTATGTCTCATAAGTGTTACAATGACTCAAGAATCGTGCGAAACCGATGAGTAAGGAAAGTGATGTGAGGGGGACAAAGAAAGGAAAAAGATGCCTAGGAAAAAATCGTACGAATCGACTGACAGTACTTCGGACTTCGACCATCCCCTCTTTTTCTATGTCTCATAAGTGTTACAACGACTCAAGAATCGTTCGAAACCGATGAGTAAGGAAGGTGATGTGAGGGGGACAAAGAAAGGAAAAAGATGCCTAGGGAAAAAATTGTACGAATCGACTGACAGTACTTCGGACTTCGACCACCCCCTATTCTTCTATGTCTTATAAGTGTTACAATGACTCAAGAATCGGGCGAAACCGATGAGTAAGGAAGGAGATGTCAGGGAAGACGAAACAAGGACAACGATGCCTAGGGAAAAAATCATACGAATCGACTGAGAGAACTCCGGACTTAGACCACCCCCTATTCTTTTATATGTCATAAGTGTTACGACTACTCAAGAATCGTGCGAAACCAATGAGTAACGAAAGAGATGTGAGGGGGACAAAAAAAGGAAAACGATGCCTAGGGAAAAAATCGTACGAATCGACTGAGAGAACTTCGGACTTCGACCACCCCCTATTCTTCTCTGTCTCATAAGTGTTACAATCACTCAAGAATTGGCCGAAACCAATGAGTAAGGAAGGAGATGTCAGGGGGGACGAAACAAGGAAAACGATGCCTAGGGAAAAAATCATACGAATCGACTGAGAGAACTCCGGACTTAGACCACCCCCTATTCTTCTATGTCTCATAAGTGTTACAATCACTCAAGAATCGGCCGAAACCGATGAGTAAGGAAGGAGATGTCAGGGGGGACGAAACAAGGAAAACGATGCCTAGGGAAAAAATCGTACGAATCAACTGAGAGAACTTCGGATTTGGACCACCCCCTATTCTTCATATCTCATAAGTGTTACAACGACTGACGAATCATTCATAGCCAATGAGTAAGGTAGGAGATGTTAGGGGGAGGAAACAAGGAAAACATTGTATAAGGAAAAAATCGTACAAGTCGACTGACAGTACTTCGGACTTCGACCACCCCCTCTTCTTCTATGTCTCATAAGTGTTACAACGACTCAAGAATCGTGCGAAACCGATGAGTAAGGACGGTGATGTGAGGGGGACAAAGAAAGGAAAAAGATGCCTAGGGAAAAATCGTACGAATCGACTGAGAGAACTTCGTACTTCGACCACCCCCTATTCTTCTATGTCTCATAAGTGTTACAATCACTCAAGAATCGGCCGAAACCGATGAGTAAGGTAGGAGATGTCAGGGGGGACGAAACAAGGAAAACGATGCCTAGGGAAAAAATCATACGAATCGACTGAGAGAACTCCGGACTTCGACCACCCCCTATTCTTCAATATCTCATAAGAGTTACGACTACTCAAGAATCGTGCGAAACCAATGAGTAACGAAATAGATGTGAGGGGGACAAAAAAGGAAAAAGATGCCTAGGGAAAAAATCGTACGAATCGACTGAGAGAACTTCGGACTTGGACCACCCCCTATTCTTCATATCTCATAAGTGTTACAACTACTGAAGAATCATTCAAAGCCGATGAGTAAGGAAGGAGATGTTAGGGGGAGGAAACAAGGAAAACGATGTATAGGGAAAAAATCGTACAAATCGACTGACAGTACTTCGGACTTTGACCACCCCCTCTTCTTCTATGTCTCATAAGTGTTACAACGACTCAAGAATCGTGCGAGACCGATGAGTAAGGAAGGTGATGTGTGGGGGACAAAGAAAGGAAAAAGATGCCTACGGAAAAAATCGTACGAATCGACTGACAGTACTTCGGACATCGACCACCCCCTATTCTTCAATGTCTCATAAGTGTTACAATTACTCAAGAATCGGCCGAAACCGATGAGTAAGGAAGGAGATGTCAGGGAAGACGAAACAAGGACAACGATGCCTAGGGAAAAAATCATACGAATCGACTGAGAGAACTCCGGACTTAGACCACCCCCTATTCTTCTATGTCTCATAAGTGTTACAATCACTCAAGAATCGGCCGAAACCGATGAGTAAGGAAGGAGATGTCAGGGGGGACGAAACAAGGAAAACGATGCCTAGGGAAAAAATCATACGAATCGACTGAGAGAACTCCGGACTTCGACCATCCCCTATTCTTCTAAATCTCAAAAGTGTTACGACTACTCAAGAATCGTGCGAAACCAATGAGTAATGAAAGACATGTGAGGGGACAAAAAAGGAAAAGATGGCTAGGAAAAAATCATACGAATCGACTGACAGTACTTCGGACTTCGACAATCCCCCTCTTCTTCTATGTCTCATAAGTGTTACAATGACTCAAGAATCGTGCGAAACCGATGAGTAAGGAAAGTGATGTGAGGGGGACAAAGAAAGGAAAAAGATGCCTAGGGAAAAAATCGTACGAATCGACTGACAGTACTTCGGACTTCGACCATCCCCTCTTTTTCTATGTCTCATAAGTGTTACAACGACTCAAGAATCGTTCGAAACCGATGAGTAAGGAAGGTGATGTGAGGGGGACAAAGAAAGGAAAAAGATGCCTAGGGAAAAAATTGTACGAATCGACTGACAGTACTTCGGACTTCGACCACCCCCTATTCTTCTATGTCTTATAAGTGTTACAATGACTCAAGAATCGGGCGAAACCGATGAGTAAGGAAGGAGATGTCAGGGAAGACGAAACAAGGACAACGATGCCTAGGGAAAAAATCATACGAATCGACTGAGAGAACTCCGGACTTAGACCACCCCCTATTCTTTTATATGTCATAAGTGTTACGACTACTCAAGATTCGTGCGAAACCAATGAGTAACGAAAGAGATGTGAGGGGGACAAAAAAAGGAAAACGATGCCTAGGGAAAAAATCGTACGAATCGACTGAGAGAACTTCGGACTTCGACCACCCCCTATTCTTCTCTGTCTCATAAGTGTTACAATCACTCAAGAATTGGCCGAAACCAATGAGTAAGGAAGGAGATGTCAGGGGGGACGAAACAAGGAAAACGATGCCTAGGGAAAAAATCATACGAATCGACTGAGAGAACTCCGGACTTAGACCACCCCCTATTCTTCTATGTCTCATAAGTGTTACAATCACTCAAGAATCGGCCGAAACCGATGAGTAAGGAAGGAGATGTCAGGGGGGACGAAACAAGGAAAACGATGCCTAGGGAAAAAATCGTACGAATCAACTGAGAGAACTTCGGATTTGGACCACCCCCTATTCTTCATATCTCATAAGTGTTACAACGACTGACGAATCATTCATAGCCAATGAGTAAGGTAGGAGATGTTAGGGGGAGGAAACAAGGAAAACATTGTATAAGGAAAAAATCGTACAAGTCGACTGACAGTACTTCGGACTTCGACCACCCCCTCTTCTTCTATGTCTCATAAGTGTTACAACGACTCAAGAATCGTGCGAAACCGATGAGTAAGGACGGTGATGTGAGGGGGACAAAGAAAGGAAAAAGATGCCTAGGGAAAAATCGTACGAATCGACTGAGAGAACTTCGTACTTCGACCACCCCCTATTCTTCTATGTCTCATAAGTGTTACAATCACTCAAGAATCGGCCGAAACCGATGAGTAAGGTAGGAGATGTCAGGGGGGACGAAACAAGGAAAACGATGCCTAGGGAAAAAATCATACGAATCGACTGAGAGAACTCCGGACTTCGACCACCCCCTATTCTTCAATATCTCATAAGAGTTACGACTACTCAGAATCGTGCGAAACCAATGAGTAACGAAATAGATGTGAGGGGGACAAAAAAAGGAAAAAGATGCCTAGGGAAAAAATCGTACGAATCGACTGAGAGAACTTCGGACTTGGACCACCCCCTATTCTTCATATCTCATAAGTGTTACAACTACTGAAGAATCATTCAAAGCCGATGAGTAAGGAAGGAGATGTTAGGGGGAGGAAACAAGGAAAACGATGTATAGGGAAAAAATCGTACAAATCGACTGACAGTACTTCGGACTTTGACCACCCCCTCTTCTTCTATGTCTCATAAGTGTTACAACGACTCAAGAATCGTGCGAGACCGATGAGTAAGGAAGGTGATGTGTGGGGGACAAAGAAAGGAAAAAGATGCCTACGGAAAAAATCGTACGAATCGACTGACAGTACTTCGTACATCGACCACCCCCTATTCTTCAATGTCTCATAAGTGTTACAATTACTCAAGAATCGGCCGAAACCGATGAGTAAGGAAGGAGATGTCAGGGAAGACGAAACAAGGACAACGATGCCTAGGGAAAAAATCATACGAATCGACTGAGAGAACTCCGGACTTAGACCACCCCCTATTCTTCTATGTCTCATAAGTGTTACAATCACTCAAGAAATCGGCCGAAACCGATGAGTAGGAAGGAGATGTCAGGGGGACGAAACAAGGAAAACGATGCCTAGGGAAAAAATCATACGAATCGACTGAGAGAAACTCCGGACTTCGACCATCCCCTATTCTTCTATATCTCAAAGTGTTACGACTACTCAGAATAGTGCGAAACCAATGAGTAATGAAAGACAGTGATGGGGACAAAAAAGGAAAAAGATGGCTAGGGAAAAAATCATATACAATCGACTGACAGTACTTCGGACTTCGACACCCCCTCTTCTTCTATGTCTCATAAGTGTTACAATGACTCAGAATCGTGCGAAACCGATGAGTAAGGAAGTGAATGTGAGGGGGACAAGAAAGGAAAAAGATGCCTAGGAAAAAATCGTACGAATCGACTGAGAGAACTTCGGACTTCGACCACCCCCTATTCTTCTATGTCTCATAAGGTTACAATCACTCAAGAATCGGCCGAAACCGATGAGTAAGGAAGGAGATGTCAGGGGACGAAACAAGGCAACGATGCCTAGGGAAAAAATCATACGAATCGACTGAGAGAACTCGGACTTAGACCACCCCCTATTCTTCTTATGTCATAAGTGGTTACGACTACTCAAGATCGGCGAAACCAATGAGTAACGAAAGAGATGTGAGGGGGACAAAAAAAGGAAACGATGCCTAGGGAAAAAATCGTACGAATCGACTGAGAGAACTCGGACTTCGACCACCCCCTATTCTTCTATGTCTCATAAGTGTTACAATCACTCAAGAATTGGCGAAACCATGAGTAAGAAGGAGATGTGAGGGGGACAAAAAGGAAAACGATGCCTAGGGAAAAAATCGTACGAATCGACTGAGAGAACTTCGGATTGGACAACCCCTCTTCTTCTATGTCTCATAAGTGTTCACACTGACTCAAGAATCGTGCGAAACGATGAGTAAGGAAAGTGATGTGAGGGGGACAAAGAAAGGAAAAGATTTCCCTAGGAAAAAATCGTACGAATCGACTGACAGTACTTCGGACTTCGACCACCCCTTTTTTCTATGTCTCATAAGTGTTACAACGACTCAAGAATCGTTCGAAACCGATGAGTAAGGACGGTGATGTGAGGGGGACAAGAAAGGAAAAAGATGCCTAGGGCAAAAATTGTACGAATCGAACTGAAGGACTTCGGACTTCGACCACCCCCTATTCTTCTATGTCTTATAAGTGTTACAATGACTCAAGAATCGGGCCGAAACCGATGAGTAAGGAAGGAGATGTCAGGGAAGACGAAACAAGGACAACGATTGCCTAGGGAAAAAATCATACGAATCGACTGAGAGAACTCCGGACTTAGACCACCCCTATTCTTCTATATGTCATAAGTGTTACGACTACTCAAGAATCGTGCGAAACCAATGAGTAACGAAAGAGATGTGAGGGGACAAAAAAAGGAAAACGATGCCTAGGGAAAAAATCGTACGAATCGACTGAGAGAACTTCGGACTTCGACCACCCCCTATTCTTCTCTGTCTCATAAGTGTTACAATCACTCAAGAATTGGCCGAAACCAATGAGTAAGGAAGGAGATGTCAGGGGGGACGAAACAAGGAAAACGATGCCTAGGGAAAAAATCATACGAATCGACTGAGAGAACTCCGGACTTAGACCACCCCCTATTCTTCTATGTCTCATAAGTGTTACAATCACTCAAGAATCGGCCGAAACCGATGAGTAAGGAAGGAGATGTCAGGGGGGGACGAAACAAGGAAAACGATGCCTAGGGAAAAAATCGTACGAATCAACTGAGAGAACTTCGGATTTGGACCACCCCCTATTCTTCATATCTCATAAGTGTTACAACGACTGACGAATCATTCATAGCCAATGAGTAAGGTAGGAGATGTTAGGGGGAGGAAACAAGGAAAACATTGTATAAGGAAAAAATCGTACAAGTCGACTGACAGTACTTCGGACTTCGACCACCCCCTCTTCTTCTATGTCTCATAAGTGTTACAACGACTCAAGAATCGTGCGAAACCGATGAGTAAGGACGGTGATGTGAGGGGGACAAAGAAAGGAAAAAGATGCCTAGGGAAAAATCGTACGAATCGACTGAGAGAACTTCGTACTTCGACCACCCCCTATTCTTCTATGTCTCATAAGTGTTACAATCACTCAAGAATCGGCCGAAACCGATGAGTAAGGTAGGAGATGTCAGGGGGGACGAAACAAGGAAAACGATGCCTAGGGAAAAAATCATACGAATCGACTGAGAGAACTCCGGACTTCGACCACCCCCTATTCTTCAATATCTCATAAGAGTTACGACTACTCAAGAATCGTGCGAAACCAATGAGTAACGAAATAGATGTGAGGGGGACAAAAAAGGAAAAAGATGCCTAGGGAAAAAATCGTACGAATCGACTGAGAGAACTTCGGACTTGGACCACCCCCTATTCTTCATATCTCATAAGTGTTACAACGACTGAAGAATCATTCAAAGCCGATGAGTAAGGAAGGAGATGTTAGGGGGAGGAAACAAGGAAAACGATGTATAGGGAAAAAATCGTACAAATCGACTGACAGTACTTCGGACTTTGACCACCCCCTCTTCTTCTATGTCTCATAAGTGTTACAACGACTCAAGAATCGTGCGAGACCGATGAGTAAGGAAGGTGATGTGATGGGGGACAAAGAAAGGAAAAAGATGCCTACGGAAAAAATCGTACGAATCGACTGACAGTACTTCGGACATCGACCACCCCCTATTCTTCTATGTCTCATAAGTGTTACAATTACTCAAGAATCGGCCGAAACCGATGAGTAAGGAAGGAGATGTCAGGGAAGACGAAACAAGGACAACGATGCCTAGGGAAAAAATCATACGAATCGACTGAGAGAACTCCGGACTTAGACCACCCCCTATTCTTCTATGTCTCATAAGTGTTACAATCACTCAAGAATCGGCCGAAACCGATGAGTAAGGAAGGAGATGTCAGGGGGGACGAAACAAGGAAAACGATGCCTAGGGAAAAAATCATACGAATCGACTGAGAGAACTCCGGACTTCGACCATCCCCTATTCTTCTATATCTCAAAAGTGTTACGACTACTCAAGAATCGTGCGAACCAATGAGTAATGAAAGACATGTGAGGGGGACAAAAAAGGAAAAGATGGCTAGGGAAAAAATCATACGAATCGACTGACAGTACTTCGGACTTCGACAACCCCCTCTTCTTCTATGTCTCATAAGTGTTACAATGACTCAAGAATCGTGCGAAACCGATGAGTAAGGAAAGTGATGTGAGGGGGACAAAGAAAGGAAAAAGATCCTAGGAAAAAATCGTACGAATCGACTGACAGTACTTCGGACTTCGACCATCCCCTCTTTTTCTATGTCTCATAAGTGTTACAACGACTCAAGAATCGTTCGAAACCGATGAGTAAGGAAGGTGATGTGAGGGGGACAAAGAAAGGAAAAAGATGCCTAGGGAAAAAATTGTACGAATCGACTGACAGTACTTCGGACTTCGACCACCCCCTATTCTTCTATGTCTTATAAGTGTTACAATGACTCAAGAATCGGGCGAAACCGATGAGTAAGGAAGGAGATGTCAGGGAAGACGAAACAAGGACAACGATGCCTAGGGAAAAAATCATACGAATCGACTGAGAGAACTCCGGACTTAGACCACCCCCTATTCTTCTATATGTCATAAGTGTTACGACTACTCAAGAATCGTGCGAAACCAATGAGTAACGAAAGAGATGTGAGGGGGACAAAAAAAGGAAAACGATGCCTAGGGAAAAAATCGTACGAATCGACTGAGAGAACTTCGGACTTCGACCACCCCCTATTCTTCTCTGTCTCATAAGTGTTACAATCACTCAAGAATTGGCCGAAACCAATGAGTAAGGAAGGAGATGTCAGGGGGGACGAAACAAGGAAAACGATGCCTAGGGAAAAAATCATACGAATCGACTGAGAGAACTCCGGACTTAGACCACCCCCTATTCTTCTATGTCTCATAAGTGTTACAATCACTCAAGAATCGGCCGAAACCGATGAGTAAGGAAGGAGATGTCAGGGGGGACGAAACAAGGAAAACGATGCCTAGGGAAAAAATCGTACGAATCAACTGAGAGAACTTCGGATTTGGACCACCCCCTATTCTTCATATCTCATAAGTGTTACAACGACTGACGAATCATTCATAGCCAATGAGTAAGGTAGGAGATGTTAGGGGGAGGAAACAAGGAAAACATTGTATAAGGAAAAAATCGTACAAGTCGACTGACAGTACTTCGGACTTCGACCACCCCCTCTTCTTCTATGTCTCAAAAGTGTTACAACGACTCAAGAATCGTGCGAAACCGATGAGTAAGGACGGTGATGTGAGGGGGACAAAGAAAGGAAAAAGATGCCTAGGGAAAAATCGTACGAATCGACTGAGAGAACTTCGTACTTCGACCACCCCCTATTCTTCTATGTCTCATAAGTGTTACAATCACTCAAGAATCGGCCGAAACCGATGAGTAAGGTAGGAGATGTCAGGGGGGACGAAACAAGGAAAACGATGCCTAGGGAAAAAATCATACGAATCGACTGAGAGAACTCCGGACTTCGACCACCCCCTATTCTTCAATATCTCATAAGAGTTACGACTACTCAAGAATCGTGCGAAACCAATGAGTAACGAAATAGATGTGAGGGGGACAAAAAAGGAAAAAGATGCCTAGGGAAAAAATCGTACGAATCGACTGAGAGAACTTCGGACTTGGACCACCCCCTATTCTTCATATCTCATAAGTGTTACAACTACTGAAGAATCATTCAAAGCCGATGAGTAAGGAAGGAGATGTTAGGGGGAGGAAACAAGGAAAACGATGTATAGGGAAAAAATCGTACAAATCGACTGACAGTACTTCGGACTTTCACCACCCCCTCTTCTTCTATGTCTCATAAGTGTTACAACGACTCAAGAATCGGCGAGACCGATGAGTAAGGAAGGAGATGTCAGGAAGACGAAACAAGGACAACGATGCCTAGGGAAAAAATCATACGAATCGACTGAGAGAACTCCGGACTT
This sequence comes from Mentha longifolia, assembly GCA_001642375.2. Classification (NCBI taxonomy): domain Eukaryota; kingdom Viridiplantae; phylum Streptophyta; class Magnoliopsida; order Lamiales; family Lamiaceae; genus Mentha; species Mentha longifolia. Next base: position 24,956,592 of record CM038111.1, on the reverse strand, counting down.
AGACCACCCCCTATTCTTCTATGTCTCATAAGTGTTACAATCACTCAAGAATCGGCCGAACCGATGAGTAAGGAAGGAGATGTCAGGGGGACGAAACAAGGAAAACGATGCCTAGGGAAAAAATCATACGAATCGACTGAGAGAACTCCGGACTTCGACCATCCCCTATTCTTCTATATCTCAAAAGTGTTACGACTACTCAAGAATCGTGCGAAACCAATGAGTAATGAAAGACATGTGAGGGGGACAAAAAAGGAAAAAGATGGCTAGGGAAAAATCATACGAATCGACTGACAGTACTTCGGACTTCGACAACCCCCTCTTCTTCTATGTCTCATAAGTGTTACAATGACTCAAGAATCGTGCGAAACCGATGAGTAAGGAAAGTGATGTGAGGGGGACAAAGAAAGGAAAAAGATCCCTAGGGAAAAAATCATACGAATCGACTGACAGTACTTCGGACTTCGACCACCCCCTCTTCTTCTATGTCTCATAAGTGTTACAACGACTCAAGAATCGTTCGAAACCGATGAGTAAGGAAGGTGATGTGAGGGGGACAAAGAAAGGAAAAAGATGCCTAGGGAAAAAATTGTACGAATCGACTGACAGTACTTCGGACTTCGACCACCCCCTATTCTTCTATGTCTTATAAGTGTTACAATGACTCAAGAATCGGGCGAAACCGATGAGTAAGGAAGGAGATGTCAGGGAAGACGAAACAAGGACAACGATGCCTAGGGAAAAAATCATACGAATCGACTGAGAGAACTCCGGACTTAGACCACCCCCTATTCTTTATATGTCATAAGTGTTACGACTACTCAAGAATCGTGCGAAACCAATGAGTAACGAAAGAGATGTGAGGGGGACAAAAAAAGGAAAACGATGCCTAGGGAAAAAATCGTACGAATCGACTGAGAGAACTTCGGACTTCGACCACCCCCTATTCTTCTCTGTCTCATAAGTGTTACAATCACTCAAGAATTGGCCGAAACCAATGAGTAAGGAAGGAGATGTCAGGGGGGACGAAACAAGGAAAACGATGCCTAGGGAAAAAATCATACGAATCGACTGAGAGAACTCCGGACTTAGACCACCCCCTATTCTTCTATGTCTCATAAGTGTTACAATCACTCAAGAATCGGCCGAAACCGATGAGTAAGGAAGGAGATGTCAGGGGGGACGAAACAAGGAAAACGATGCCTAGGGAAAAAATCGTACGAATCAACTGAGAGAACTTCGGATTTGGACCACCCCCTATTCTTCATATCTCATAAGTGTTACAACGACTGACGAATCATTCATAGCCAATGAGTAAGGTAGGAGATGTTAGGGGGAGGAAACAAGGAAAACATTGTATAAGGAAAAAATCGTACAAGTCGACTGACAGTACTTCGGACTTCGACCACCCCCTCTTCTTCTATGTCTCATAAGTGTTACAACGACTCAAGAATCGTGCGAAACCGATGAGTAAGGACGGTGATGTGAGGGGGACAAAGAAAGGAAAAAGATGCCTAGGGAAAAATCGTACGAATCGACTGAGAGAACTTCGTACTTCGACCACCCCCTATTCTTCTATGTCTCATAAGTGTTACAATCACTCAAGAATCGGCCGAAACCGATGAGTAAGGTAGGAGATGTCAGGGGGGACGAAACAAGGAAAACGATGCCTAGGGAAAAAATCATACGAATCGACTGAGAGAACTCCGGACTTCGACCACCCCCTATTCTTCAATATCTCATAAGAGTTACGACTACTCAAGAATCGTGCGAAACCAATGAGTAACGAAATAGATGTGAGGGGGACAAAAAAGGAAAAAGATGCCTAGGGAAAAAATCGTACGAATCGACTGAGAGAACTTCGGACTTGGACCACCCCCTATTCTTCATATCTCATAAGTGTTACAACGACTGAAGAATCATTCAAAGCCGATGAGTAAGGAAGGAGATGTTAGGGGGAGGAAACAAGGAAAACGATGTATAGGGAAAAAATCGTACAAATCGACTGACAGTACTTCGGACTTTGACCACCCCCTCTTCTTCTATGTCTCATAAGTGTTACAACGACTCAAGAATCGTGCGAGACCGATGAGTAAGGAAGGTGATGTGAGGGGGACAAAGAAAGGAAAAAGATGCCTACGGAAAAAATCGTACGAATCGACTGACAGTACTTCGGACATCGACCACCCCCTATTCTTCTATGTCTCATAAGTGTTACAATTACTCAAGAATCGGCCGAAACCGATGAGTAAGGAAGGAGATGTCAGGGAAGACGAAACAAGGACAACGATGCCTAGGGAAAAAATCATACGAATCGACTGAGAGAACTCCGGACTTAGACCACCCCCTATTCTTCTATGTCTCATAAGTGTTACAATCACTCAAGAATCGGCCGAAACCGATGAGTAAGGAAGGAGATGTCAGGGGGGACGAAACAAGGAAAACGATGCCTAGGGAAAAAATCATACGAATCGACTGAGAGAACTCCGGACTTCGACCATCCCCTATTCTTCTAAATCTCAAAAGTGTTACGACTACTCAAGAATCGTGCGAAACCAATGAGTAATGAAAGACATGTGAGGGACAAAAGGAAAGATGCTAGGAAAATCATACGAATCGACTGACAGTACTTCGGACTTCGACATCCCCCTCTTCTTCTATGTCTCATAAGTGTTACAATGACTCAAGAATCGTGCGAAACCAATGAGTAAGGAAAGTGATGTGAGGGGGACAAAGAAAGGAAAAAGATGCCTAGGGAAAAAATCAGTACGAATCGACTGACAGTACTTCGGACTTCGACCACCCCTCTTCTTCTATGTCTCATAAGTGTTACAACGACTCAAGAATCGTTCGAAACCGATGAGTAAGGAAGGTGATGTGAGGGGGACAAAGAAAGGAAAAAGATGCCTAGGGAAAAAATTGTACGAATCGACTGACAGTACTTCGGACTTCGACCACCCCCTATTCTTCTATGTCTTATAAGTGTTACAATGACTCAAGAATCGGGCGAAACCGATGAGTAAGGAAGGAGATGTCAGGGAAGACGAAACAAGGACAACGATGCCTAGGGAAAAAATCATACGAATCGACTGAGAGAACTCCGGACTTAGACCACCCCCTATTCTTTATATGTCATAAGTGTTACGACTACTCAAGATTCGTGCGAAACCAATGAGTAACGAAAGAGATGTGAGGGGGACAAAAAAAGGGAAACGATGCCTAGGGAAAAAATCGTACGAATCGACTGAGAGAACTTCGGACTTCGACCACCCCCTATTCTTCTCTGTCTCATAAGTGTTACAATCACTCAAGAATTGGCCGAAACCAATGAGTAAGGAAGGAGATGTCAGGGGGGACGAAACAAGGAAAACGATGCCTAGGGAAAAAATCATACGAATCGACTGAGAGAACTCCGGACTTAGACCACCCCCTATTCTTCTATGTCTCATAAGTGTTACAATCACTCAAGAATCGGCCGAAACCGATGAGTAAGGTAGGAGATGTCAGGGGGGACGAAACAAGGAAAACGATGCCTAGGGAAAAAATCATACGAATCGACTGAGAGAACTCCGGACTTCGACCACCCCCTATTCTTCAATATCTCATAAGAGTTACGACTACTCAAGAATCGTGCGAAACCAATGAGTAACGAAATAGATGTGAGGGGGACAAAAAAGGAAAAAGATGCCTAGGGAAAAAATCGTACGAATCGACTGAGAGAACTTCGGACTTGACCACCCCCTATTCTTCATATCTCATAAGTGTTACAACTACTGAAGAATCATTCAAAGCCGATGAGTAAGGAAGGAGATGTTAGGGGGAGGAAACAAGGAAAACGATGTATAGGGAAAAAATCGTACAAATCGACTGACAGTACTTCGGACTTTGACCACCCCCTCTTCTTCTATGTCTCATAAGTGTTACAACGACTCAAGAATCGTGCGAGACCGATGAGTAAGGAAGGTGATGTGTGGGGGACAAAGAAAGGAAAAAGATGCCTACGGAAAAAATCGTACGAATCGACTGACAGTACTTCGGACATCGACCACCCCCTATTCTTCAATGTCTCATAAGTGTTACAATTACTCAAGAATCGGCCGAAACCGATGAGTAAGGAAGGAGATGTCAGGGAAGACGAAACAAGGACAACGATGCCTAGGGAAAAAATCATACGAATCGACTGAGAGAACTCCGGACTTAGACCACCCCCTATTCTTCTATGTCTCATAAGTGTTACAATCACTCAAGAATCGGCCGAAACCGATGAGTAAGGAAGGAGATGTCAGGGGGGACGAAACAAGGAAAACGATGCCTAGGGAAAAAATCATACGAATCGACTGAGAGAACTCCGGACTTCGACCATCCCCTATTCTTCTAAATCTCAAAAGTGTTACGACTACTCAAGAATCGTGCGAAACCAATGAGTAATGAAAGACATGGGGAAAAAGAAAGATGCTAGGAAATCTACGAATCGACTGACAGTACTTCGGACTTCGACATCCCCCTCTTCTTCTATGTCTCATAAGTGTTACAATGACTCAAGAATCGTGCGAAACCAATGAGTAAGGAAAGTGATGTGAGGGGGACAAAGAAAGGAAAAAGATGCCTAGGGAAAAAATCATACGAATCGACTGACAGTACTTCGGACTTCGACCACCCCCTCTTCTTCTATGTCTCATAAGTGTTACAACGACTCAAGAATCGTTCGAAACCGATGAGTAAGGAAGGTGATGTGAGGGGGACAAAGAAAGGAAAAAGATGCCTAGGGAAAAAATTGTACGAATCGACTGACAGTACTTCGGACTTCGACCACCCCCTATTCTTCTATGTCTTATAAGTGTTACAATGACTCAAGAATCGGGCGAAACCGATGAGTAAGGAAGGAGATGTCAGGGAAGACGAAACAAGGACAACGATGCCTAGGGAAAAAATCATACGAATCGACTGAGAGAACTCCGGACTTAGACCACCCCCTATTCTTTATATGTCATAAGTGTTACGACTACTCAAGATTCGTGCGAAACCAATGAGTAACGAAAGAGATGTGAGGGGGACAAAAAAAGGAAAACGATGCCTAGGGAAAAAATCGTACGAATCGACTGAGAGAACTTCGGACTTCGACCACCCCCTATTCTTCTCTGTCTCATAAGTGTTACAATCACTCAAGAATTGGCCGAAACCAATGAGTAAGGAAGGAGATGTCAGGGGGGACGAAACAAGGAAAACGATGCCTAGGGAAAAAATCATACGAATCGACTGAGAGAACTCCGGACTTAGACCACCCCCTATTCTTCTATGTCTCATAAGTGTTACAATCACTCAAGAATCGGCCGAAACCGATGAGTAAGGAAGGAGATGTCAGGGGGGACGAAACAAGGAAAACGATGCCTAGGGAAAAAATCGTACGAATCAACTGAGAGAACTTCGGATTTGGACCACCCCCTATTCTTCATATCTCATAAGTGTTACAACGACTGACGAATCATTCATAGCCAATGAGTAAGGTAGGAGATGTTAGGGGGAGGAAACAAGGAAAACATTGTATAAGGAAAAAATCGTACAAGTCGACTGACAGTACTTCGGACTTCGACCACCCCCTCTTCTTCTATGTCTCATAAGTGTTACAACGACTCAAGAATCGTGCGAAACCGATGAGTAAGGACGGTGATGTGAGGGGGACAAAGAAAGGAAAAAGATGCCTAGGGAAAAATCGTACGAATCGACTGAGAGAACTTCGTACTTCGACCACCCCCTATTCTTCTATGTCTCATAAGTGTTACAATCACTCAAGAATCGGCCGAAACCGATGAGTAAGGTAGGAGATGTCAGGGGGGACGAAACAAGGAAAACGATGCCTAGGGAAAAAATCATACGAATCGACTGAGAGAACTCCGGACTTCGACCACCCCCTATTCTTCAATATCTCATAAGAGTTACGACTACTCAAGAATCGTGCGAAACCAATGAGTAACGAAATAGATGTGAGGGGGACAAAAAAGGAAAAAGATGCCTAGGGAAAAAATCGTACGAATCGACTGAGAGAACTTCGGACTTGGACCACCCCCTATTCTTCATATCTCATAAGTGTTACAACTACTGAAGAATCATTCAAAGCCGATGAGTAAGGAAGGAGATGTTAGGGGGAGGAAACAAGGAAAACGATGTATAGGGAAAAAATCGTACAAATCGACTGACAGTACTTCGGACTTTGACCACCCCCTCTTCTTCTATGTCTCATAAGTGTTACAACGACTCAAGAATCGTGCGAGACCGATGAGTAAGGAAGGTGATGTGTGGGGGACAAAGAAAGGAAAAAGATGCCTACGGAAAAAATCGTACGAATCGACTGACAGTACTTCGGACATCGACCACCCCCTATTCTTCAATGTCTCATAAGTGTTACAATTACTCAAGAATCGGCCGAAACCGATGAGTAAGGAAGGAGATGTCAGGGAAGACGAAACAAGGACAACGATGCCTAGGGAAAAAATCATACGAATCGACTGAGAGAACTCCGGACTTAGACCACCCCCTATTCTTCTATGTCTCATAAGTGTTACAATCACTCAAGAATCGGCCGAAACCGATGAGTAAGGAAGGAGATGTCAGGGGGGACGAAACAAGGAAAACGATGCCTAGGGAAAAAATCATACGAATCGACTGAGAGAACTCCGGACTTCGACCATCCCCTATTCTTCTAAATCTCAAAAGTGTTACGACTACTCAAGAATCGTGCGAAACCAATGAGTAATGAAAGACATGTGAGGGAAAAGAAAGATGCTAGGAAATCATACGAATCGACTGACAGTACTTCGGACTTCGACATACCCCCTCTTCTTCTATGTCTCATAAGTGTTACAATGACTCAAGAATCGTGCGAAACCAATGAGTAAGGAAAGTGATGTGAGGGGGACAAAGAAAGGAAAAAGATGCCTAGGAAAAAATCATACGAATCGACTGACAGTACTTCGGACTTCGACCATCCCCTCTTCTTCTATGTCTCATAAGTGTTACAACGACTCAAGAATCGTTCGAAACCGATGAGTAAGGAAGGTGATGTGAGGGGGACAAAGAAAGGAAAAAGATGCCTAGGGAAAAAATTGTACGAATCGACTGACAGTACTTCGGACTTCGACCACCCCCTATTCTTCTATGTCTTATAAGTGTTACAATGACTCAAGAATCGGGCGAAACCGATGAGTAAGGAAGGAGATGTCAGGGAAGACGAAACAAGGACAACGATGCCTAGGGAAAAAATCATACGAATCGACTGAGAGAACTCCGGACTTAGACCACCCCCTATTCTTTTATATGTCATAAGTGTTACGACTACTCAAGATTCGTGCGAAACCAATGAGTAACGAAAGAGATGTGAGGGGGACAAAAAAAGGAAAACGATGCCTAGGGAAAAAATCGTACGAATCGACTGAGAGAACTTCGGACTTCGACCACCCCCTATTCTTCTCTGTCTCATAAGTGTTACAATCACTCAAGAATTGGCCGAAACCAATGAGTAAGGAAGGAGATGTCAGGGGGGACGAAACAAGGAAAACGATGCCTAGGGAAAAAATCATACGAATCGACTGAGAGAACTCCGGACTTAGACCACCCCCTATTCTTCTATGTCTCATAAGTGTTACAATCACTCAAGAATCGGCCGAAACCGATGAGTAAGGAAGGAGATGTCAGGGGGGACGAAACAAGGAAAACGATGCCTAGGGAAAAAATCGTACGAATCAACTGAGAGAACTTCGGATTTGGACCACCCCCTATTCTTCATATCTCATAAGTGTTACAACGACTGACGAATCATTCATAGCCAATGAGTAAGGTAGGAGATGTTAGGGGGAGGAAACAAGGAAAACATTGTATAAGGAAAAAATCGTACAAGTCGACTGACAGTACTTCGGACTTCGACCACCCCCTCTTCTTCTATGTCTCATAAGTGTTACAACGACTCAAGAATCGTGCGAAACCGATGAGTAAGGACGGTGATGTGAGGGGGACAAAGAAAGGAAAAAGATGCCTAGGGAAAAATCGTACGAATCGACTGAGAGAACTTCGTACTTCGACCACCCCCTATTCTTCTATGTCTCATAAGTGTTACAATCACTCAAGAATCGGCCGAAACCGATGAGTAAGGTAGGAGATGTCAGGGGGGACGAAACAAGGAAAACGATGCCTAGGGAAAAAATCATACGAATCGACTGAGAGAACTCCGGACTTCGACCACCCCCTATTCTTCAATATCTCATAAGAGTTACGACTACTCAAGAATCGTGCGAAACCAATGAGTAACGAAATAGATGTGAGGGGGACAAAAAAGGAAAAAGATGCCTAGGGAAAAAATCGTACGAATCGACTGAGAGAACTTCGGACTTGGACCACCCCCTATTCTTCATATCTCATAAGTGTTACAACTACTGAAGAATCATTCAAAGCCGATGAGTAAGGAAGGAGATGTTAGGGGGAGGAAACAAGGAAAACGATGTATAGGGAAAAAATCGTACAAATCGACTGACAGTACTTCGGACTTTGACCACCCCCTCTTCTTCTATGTCTCATAAGTGTTACAACGACTCAAGAATCGTGCGAGACCGATGAGTAAGGAAGGTGATGTGTGGGGGACAAAGAAAGGAAAAAGATGCCTACGGAAAAAATCGTACGAATCGACTGACAGTACTTCGGACATCGACCACCCCCTATTCTTCAATGTCTCATAAGTGTTACAATTACTCAAGAATCGGCCGAAACCGATGAGTAAGGAAGGAGATGTCAGGGAAGACGAAACAAGGACAACGATGCCTAGGGAAAAAATCATACGAATCGACTGAGAGAACTCCGGACTTAGACCACCCCCTATTCTTCTATGTCTCATAAGTGTTACAATCACTCAAGAATCGGCCGAAACCGATGAGTAAGGAAGGAGATGTCAGGGGGGACGAAACAAGGAAAACGATGCCTAGGGAAAAAATCATACGAATCGACTGAGAGAACTCCGGACTTCGACCATCCCCTATTCTTCTAAATCTCAAAAGTGTTACGACTACTCAAGAATCGTGCGAAACCAATGAGTAATGAAAGACATGGAAAAAAATGAATACGAATCGACTGACAGTACTTCGGACTTCGACATCCCCCTCTTCTTCTATGTCTCATAAGTGTTACAATGACTCAAGAATCGTGCGAAACCAATGAGTAAGGAAAGTGATGTGAGGGGGACAAAGAAAGGAAAAAGATGCCTAGGGAAAAAATCATACGAATCGACTGACAGTACTTCGGACTTCGACCACCCCTCTTCTTCTATGTCTCATAAGTGTTACAACGACTCAAGAATCGTTCGAAACCGATGAGTAAGGAAGGTGATGTGAGGGGGACAAAGAAAGGAAAAAGATGCCTAGGGAAAAAATTGTACGAATCGACTGACAGTACTTCGGACTTCGACCACCCCCTATTCTTCTATGTCTTATAAGTGTTACAATGACTCAAGAATCGGGCGAAACCGATGAGTAAGGAAGGAGATGTCAGGGAAGACGAAACAAGGACAACGATGCCTAGGGAAAAAATCATACGAATCGACTGAGAGAACTCCGGACTTAGACCACCCCCTATTCTTTTATATGTCATAAGTGTTACGACTACTCAAGATTCGTGCGAAACCAATGAGTAACGAAAGAGATGTGAGGGGGACAAAAAAAGGAAAACGATGCCTAGGGAAAAAATCGTACGAATCGACTGAGAGAACTTCGGACTTCGACCACCCCCTATTCTTCTCTGTCTCATAAGTGTTACAATCACTCAAGAATTGGCCGAAACCAATGAGTAAGGAAGGAGATGTCAGGGGGGACGAAACAAGGAAAACGATGCCTAGGGAAAAAATCATACGAATCGACTGAGAGAACTCCGGACTTAGACCACCCCCTATTCTTCTATGTCTCATAAGTGTTACAATCACTCAAGAATCGGCCGAAACCGATGAGTAAGGAAGGAGATGTCAGGGGGGACGAAACAAGGAAAACGATGCCTAGGGAAAAAATCGTACGAATCAACTGAGAGAACTTCGGATTTGGACCACCCCCTATTCTTCATATCTCATAAGTGTTACAACGACTGACGAATCATTCATAGCCAATGAGTAAGGTAGGAGATGTTAGGGGGAGGAAACAAGGAAAACATTGTATAAGGAAAAAATCGTACAAGTCGACTGACAGTACTTCGGACTTCGACCACCCCCTCTTCTTCTATGTCTCATAAGTGTTACAACGACTCAAGAATCGTGCGAAACCGATGAGTAAGGACGGTGATGTGAGGGGGACAAAGAAAGGAAAAAGATGCCTAGGGAAAAATCGTACGAATCGACTGAGAGAACTTCGTACTTCGACCACCCCCTATTCTTCTATGTCTCATAAGTGTTACAATCACTCAAGAATCGGCCGAAACCGATGAGTAAGGTAGGAGATGTCAGGGGGGACGAAACAAGGAAAACGATGCCTAGGGAAAAAATCATACGAATCGACTGAGAGAACTCCGGACTTCGACCACCCCCTATTCTTCAATATCTCATAAGAGTTACGACTACTCAAGAATCGTGCGAAACCAATGAGTAACGAAATAGATGTGAGGGGGACAAAAAAGGAAAAAGATGCCTAGGGAAAAAATCGTACGAATCGACTGAGAGAACTTCGGACTTGGACCACCCCCTATTCTTCATATCTCATAAGTGTTACAACTACTGAAGAATCATTCAAAGCCGATGAGTAAGGAAGGAGATGTTAGGGGGAGGAAACAGGGAAAACGATGTATAGGGAAAAAATCGTACAAATCGACTGACAGTACTTCGGACTTTGACCACCCCCTCTTCTTCTATGTCTCATAAGTGTTACAACGACTCAAGAATCGTGCGAGACCGATGAGTAAGGAAGGTGATGTGTGGGGGACAAAGAAAGGAAAAAGATGCCTACGGAAAAAATCGTACGAATCGACTGACAGTACTTCGGACATCGACCACCCCCTATTCTTCAATGTCTCATAAGTGTTACAATTACTCAAGAATCGGCCGAAACCGATGAGTAAGGAAGGAGATGTCAGGGAAGACGAAACAAGGACAACGATGCCTAGGGAAAAAATCATACGAATCGACTGAGAGAACTCCGGACTTAGACCACCCCCTATTCTTCTATGTCTCATAAGTGTTACAATCACTCAAGAATCGGCCGAAACCGATGAGTAAGGAAGGAGATGTCAGGGGGGACGAAACAAGGAAAACGATGCCTAGGGAAAAAATCATACGAATCGACTGAGAGAACTCCGGACTTCGACCATCCCCTATTCTTCTAAATCTCAAAAGTGTTACGACTACTCAAGAATCGTGCGAAACCAATGAGTAATGAAAGACATGGAAAAAATCATACGAATCGACTGACAGTACTTCGGACTTCGACATCCCCCTCTTCTTCTATGTCTCATAAGTGTTACAATGACTCAAGAATCGTGCGAAACCAATGAGTAAGGAAAGTGATGTGAGGGGGACAAAGAAAGGAAAAAGATGCCTAGGGAAAAAATCATACGAATCGACTGACAGTACTTCGGACTTCGACCACCCCCTATTCTTCTATGTCTTATAAGTGTTACAATGACTCAAGAATCGGGCGAAACCGATGAGTAAGGAAGGAGATGTCAGGGAAGACGAAACAAGGACAACGATGCCTAGGGAAAAAATCATACGAATCGACTGAGAGAACTCCGGACTTAGACCACCCCCTATTCTTTATATGTCATAAGTGTTACGACTACTCAAGATTCGTGCGAAACCAATGAGTAACGAAAGAGATGTGAGGGGGACAAAAAAAGGAAAACGATGCCTAGGGAAAAAAATCGTACGAATCGACTGAGAGAACTTCGGACTTCGACCACCCCCTATTCTTCTCTGTCTCATAAGTGTTACAATCACTCAAGAATTGGCCGAAACCAATGAGTAAGGAAGGAGATGTCAGGGGGACGAAACAAGGAAAACGATGCCTAGGGAAAAAATCATACGAATCGACTGAGAGAACTCCGGACTTAGACCACCCCCTATTCTTCTATGTCTCATAAGTGTTACAATCACTCAAGAATCGGCCGAAACCGATGAGTAAGGAAGGAGATGTCAGGGGGGACGAAACAAGGAAAACGATGCCTAGGGAAAAAATCGTACGAATCAACTGAGAGAACTTCGGATTTGGACCACCCCCTATTCTTCATATCTCATAAGTGTTACAACGACTGACGAATCATTCATAGCCAATGAGTAAGGTAGGAGATGTTAGGGGGAGGAAACAAGGAAAACATTGTATAAGGAAAAAATCGTACAAGTCGACTGACAGTACTTCGGACTTCGACCACCCCCTCTTCTTCTATGTCTCATAAGTGTTACAACGACTCAAGAATCGTGCGAAACCGATGAGTAAGGACGGTGATGTGAGGGGGACAAAGAAAGGAAAAAGATGCCTAGGGAAAAATCGTACGAATCGACTGAGAGAACTTCGTACTTCGACCACCCCCTATTCTTCTATGTCTCATAAGTGTTACAATCACTCAAGAATCGGCCGAAACCGATGAGTAAGGTAGGAGATGTCAGGGGGGACGAAACAAGGAAAACGATGCCTAGGGAAAAAATCATACGAATCGACTGAGAGAACTCCGGACTTCGACCACCCCCTATTCTTCAATATCTCATAAGAGTTACGACTACTCAAGAATCGTGCGAAACCAATGAGTAACGAAATAGATGTGAGGGGGACAAAAAAGGAAAAGATGCCTAGGGAAAAAATCGTACGAATCGACTGAGAGAACTTCGGACTTGGACCACCCCCTATTCTTCATATCTCATAAGTGTTACAACTACTGAAGAATCATTCAAAGCCGATGAGTAAGGAAGGAGATGTTAGGGGGAGGAAACAAGGAAAACGATGTATAGGGAAAAAATCGTACAAATCGACTGACAGTACTTCGGACTTTGACCACCCCCTCTTCTTCTATGTCTCATAAGTGTTACAACGACTCAAGAATCGTGCGAGACCGATGAGTAAGGAAGGTGATGTGATGGGGGACAAAGAAAGGAAAAAGATGCCTACGGAAAAAATCGTACGAATCGACTGACAGTACTTCGGACATCGACCACCCCCTATTCTTCTATGTCTCATAAGTGTTACAATTACTCAAGAATCGGCCGAAACCGATGAGTAAGGAAGGAGATGTCAGGGAAGACGAAACAAGGACAACGATGCCTAGGGAAAAAATCATACGAATCGACTGAGAGAACTCCGGACTTAGACCACCCCCTATTCTTCTATGTCTCATAAGTGTTACAATCACTCAAGAATCGGCCGAAACCGATGAGTAAGGAAGGAGATGTCAGGGGGGACGAAACAAGGAAAACGATGCCTAGGGAAAAAATCATACGAATCGACTGAGAGAACTCCGGACTTCGACCATCCCCTATTCTTCTATATCTCAAAAGTGTTACGACTACTCAAGAATCGTGCGAAACCAATGAGTAATGAAAGACATGTGAGGGGACAAAAAAGAAAAGATGGCTAGGAAAAATCTACGAATCGACTGACAGTACTTCGGACTTCGACAACCCCCTCTTCTTCTATGTCTCATAAGTGTTACAATGACTCAAGAATCGTGCGAAACCAATGAGTAAGGAAAGTGATGTGAGGGGGACAAAGAAAGGAAAAAGATGCCTAGGAAAAAATCATACGAATCGACTGACAGTACTTCGGACTTCGACCACCCCCTCTTCTTCTATGTCTCATAAGTGTTACAACGACTCAAGAATCGTTCGAAACCGATGAGTAAGGAAGGTGATGTGAGGGGGACAAAGAAAGGAAAAAGATGCCTAGGGAAAAAATTGTACGAATCGACTGACAGTACTTCGGACTTCGACCACCCCCTATTCTTCTATGTCTTATAAGTGTTACAATGACTCAAGAATCGGGCGAAACCGATGAGTAAGGAAGGAGATGTCAGGGAAGACGAAACAAGGACAACGATGCCTAGGGAAAAAATCATACGAATCGACTGAGAGAACTCCGGACTTAGACCACCCCCTATTCTTCTATATGTCATAAGTGTTACGACTACTCAAGATTCGTGCGAAACCAATGAGTAACGAAAGAGATGTGAGGGGGACAAAAAAAGGAAAACGATGCCTAGGGAAAAAATCGTACGAATCGACTGAGAGAACTTCGGACTTCGACCACCCCCTATTCTTCTCTGTCTCATAAGTGTTACAATCACTCAAGAATTGGCCGAAACCAATGAGTAAGGAAGGAGATGTCAGGGGGGACGAAACAAGGAAAACGATTGCCTAGGGAAAAAATCATACGAATCGACTGAGAGAACTCCGGACTTAGACCACCCCCTATTCTTCTATGTCTCATAAGTGTTACAATCACTCAAGAATCGGCCGAAACCGATGAGTAAGGAAGGAGATGTCAGGGGGGACGAAACAAGGAAAACGATGCCTAGGGAAAAAATCGTACGAATCAACTGAGAGAACTTCGGATTTGGACCACCCCCTATTCTTCATATCTCATAAGTGTTACAACGACTGACGAATCATTCAAAGCCAATGAGTAAGGTAGGAGATGTTAGGGGGAGGAAACAAGGAAAACATTGTATAAGGAAAAAATCGTACAAGTCGACTGACAGTACTTCGGACTTCGACCACCCCCTCTTCTTCTATGTCTCATAAGTGTTACAACGACTCAAGAATCGTGCGAAACCGATGAGTAAGGACGGTGATGTGAGGGGGACAAAGAAAGGAAAAAGATGCCTAGGAAAAATCGTACGAATCGACTGAGAGAACTTCGTACTTCGACCACCCCCTATTCTTCTATGTCTCATAAGTGTTACAATCACTCAAGAATCGGCCGAAACCGATGAGTAAGGTAGGAGATGTCAGGGGGGACGAAAAAGGAAAACGATGCCTAGGGAAAAAATCATACGAATCGACTGAGAGAACTCCGGACTTCGACCACCCCCTATTCTTCAATATCTCATAAGAGTTACGACTACTCAAGAATCGTGCGAAACCAATGAGTAACGAAATAGATGTGAGGGGGACAAAAAAGGAAAAAGATGCCTAGGGAAAAAATCGTACGAATCGACTGAGAGAACTTCGGACATGGACCACCCCCTATTCTTCATATCTCATAAGTGTTACAACGACTGAAGAATCATTCAAAGCCGATGAGTAAGGAAGGAGATGTTAGGGGGAGGAAACAAGGAAAACGATGTATAGGGAAAAAATCGTACAAATCGACTGACAGTACTTCGGACTTTGACCACCCCCTCTTCTTCTATGTCTCATAAGTGTTACAACGACTCAAGAATCGTGCGAGACCGATGAGTAAGGAAGGTGATGTGAGGGGGACAAAGAAAGGAAAAAGATGCCTACGGAAAAAATCGTACGAATCGACTGACAGTACTTCGGACATCGACCACCCCCTATTCTTCAATGTCTCATAAGTGTTACAATTACTCAAGAATCGGCCGAAACCGATGAGTAAGGAAGGAGATGTCAGGGAAGACGAAACAAGGACAACGATGCCTAGGGAAAAAATCATACGAATCGACTGAGAGAACTCCGGACTTAGACCACCCCCTATTCTTCTATGTCTCATAAGTGTTACAATCACTCAAGAATCGGCCGAAACCGATGAGTAAGGAAGGAGATGTCAGGGGGGACGAAACAAGGAAACGATGCCTAGGGAAAAAATCATACGAATCGACTGAGAGAACTCCGGACTTCGACCATCCCCTATTCTTCTAAATCTCAAAAGTGTTACGACTACTCAAGAATCGTGCGAAACCAATGAGTAATGAAAGACATGGAAAAAATCATACGAATCGACTGACAGTACTTCGGACTTCGACATCCCCCTCTTCTTCTATGTCTCATAAGTGTTACAATGACTCAAGAATCGTGCGAAACCAATGAGTAAGGAAAGTGATGTGAGGGGGACAAAGAAAGGAAAAAGATGCCTAGGGAAAAAATCATACGAATCGACTGACAGTACTTCGACTTCGACCACCCCCTCTTCTTCTATGTCTCATAAGTGTTTACAACGACTCAAGAATCGTTCGAAACCGATGAGTAAGGAAGGTGATGTGAGGGGGACAAAGAAAGGAAAAAGATGCCTAGGGAAAAAATTGTACGAATCGACTGACAGTACTTCGGACTTCGACCACCCCCTATTCTTCTATGTCTTATAAGTGTTACAATGACTCAAGAATCGGGCGAAACCGATGAGTAAGGAAGGAGATGTCAGGGAAGACGAAACAAGGACAACGATGCCTAGGGAAAAAATCATACGAATCGACTGAGAGAACTCCGGACTTAGACCACCCCCTATTCTTTTATATGTCGTAAGTGTTACGACTACTCAAGATCGTGCGAAACCAATGAGTAACGAAAGAGATGTGAGGGGGACAAAAAAGGAAAACGATGCCTAGGGAAAAAATCGTACGAATCGACTGAGAGAACTTCGGACTTCGACCACCCCCTATTCTTCTCTGTCTCATAAGTGTTACAATCACTCAAGAATGGCCGAAACCAATGAGTAAGGAAGGAGATGTCAGGGGGACGAAACAAGGAAAACGATGCCTAGGGAAAAAATCATACGAATCGACTGAGAGAACTCCGGACTTAGACCACCCCCTATTCTTCTATGTCTCATAAGTGTTACAATCACTCAAGAATCGGCCGAAACGATGAGTAAGGAAGGAGATGTCAGGGGGGACGAAACAAGGAAAACGATGCCTAGGGAAAAAATCGTACGAATCAACTGAGAGAACTCCGGACTTAGACCACCCCCTATTCTTCTATGTCTCATAAGTGTTACAATCACTCAAGAATCGGCCGAAACCGATGAGTAAGAAGGAGATGTCAGGGGGACGAAACAAGGAAACGATGCCTAGGGAAAAAATCATACGAATCGACTGAGGAGAACTCCGGACTTCGACCATCCCCTATTCTTTCTAAATCTCAAAAGTGTTACGACTACTCAAGAATCGTGCGAAAACCAATGAGTAATGAAAGACATGTGAGGGGGACAAAAAAAGGAAAAGATGGCTAGGGAAAAAATCATACGAATCGACTGACAGTAATTCGGACTTCGACATCCCCACTTCTTCTATGTCTCATAAGTGTTACAATGACTCAAGAATCGTGCGAAACCGATGAGTAGGGAAAGTGATGTGAGGGGGACAAAGAAAGGAAAAAGATGCCTAGGGAAAAAATCGTACGAATCGACTGACAGTACTTCGGACTTCGACCACCCCCTCTTCTTCTATGTCTCATAAGTGTTACAACGACTCAAGAATCGTTCGAAACCGATGAGTAAGGAAGGTGATGTGAGGGGACAAAGAAAGGAAAAAGATGCCTAGGGAAAAAATTGTACGAATCGACTGACAGTACTTCGGACTTCGACCACCCCCTATTCTTCTATGTCTTATAAGTGTTACAATGACTCAAGAATCGGGCGAAACCGATGAGTAAGGAAGGAGATGTCAGGGAAGACGAAACAAGGACAACGATGCCTAGGGAAAAAATCATACGAATCGACTGAGAGAACTCCGGACTTAGACCACCCCCTATTCTTCTATATGTCATAAGTGTTACGACTACTCAAGAATCGTGCGAAACAAGTGAGTAACGAAAGAGATGTGAGGGGGACAAAAAAAGGAAAACGATTGCCTAGGGAAAAAATCGTACGAATCGACTGAGAGAACTTCGGACTTCGACCACCCCCTATTCTTCTCTGTCTCATAAGTGTTACAATCACTCAAGAATTGCCGAAAACAAATGAGTAAGGAAGGAGATGTCAGGGGGGACGAAACAAGGAAAACGATGCCTAGGGAAAAAATCATACGAATCGACTGAGAGAACTCCGGACTTAGACCACCCCCTATCTTCTATGTCTCATAAGTGTTACAATCACTCAAGAATCGGCCGAAAACGATGAGTAAGGAAGGAGATGTCAGGGGGGACGAAACAAGGAAAACGATGCCTAGGGAAAAAATCGTACGAAATCAACTGAGAGAACTTCGGATTTGGACCACCCCCTATCTTCATATCTCATAAGTGTTACAACGACTGACGAATCATTCATAGCAATGAGTAAGGTAGGAGATGTTAGGGGGAGGAAACAGGAAGGAAAACATTGTATAAGGAAAAAATCGTACAAGTCGACTGACAGTACTTCGGACTTCGACCACCCCCTCTTCTTCTATGTCTCATAAGTGTTACAACGACTCAAGAATCGTGCGAAACCGCATGAGTAAGACGGTGATGTGAGGGGGACAAAGAAAGGAAAAAGATTGCCTAGGAGAAAAATCGTACGAATCGACTGAGAGAACTTCGTACTTCGACCACCCCCTATTCTTCTATGTCTCATAAGTGTTACAATCACTCAAGAATCGGCCGAAACCGATGAGTAAGGTAGGAGATGTCAGGGGGGACGAAACAAGGAAAACGATTGCCTAGGGAAAAAATCATACGAATCGACTGAGAGAACTCCGGACTTCGACCACCCCCTATTCTTCAATATCTCATAAGAGTTACGACTACTCAAGAATCGTGCGAAACCAAATGAGTAACGAAATAGATGTGAGGGGGACAAAAAAGGAAAATAGATGCTAGGAAAAATCGTACGAATAGACTGAGTGAGAACTTCGGACTTGGACAACCTCTTCTTCAATCTCATATGTGTTTAAAAACGACTGAAAGAAATCATTCAAAGACGAATTATTACGGAAGGAGATGTTAGGGGGAGGAAACAAAGCGAAAACGAATTATTGTTTAGGGAAAAAAAAAATCGTACAACTCGACTGGACAGTACTTAGGACTTGAACACCCCCCTTCTTCTATGTCTCATACGGTTACACCGACTCAAGAATCGTGCGCGACCGATGAGTAAGGAAGTTGATGTGATGGGGGACAAAGAAAGGAAAAAGATGCCTACGGAAAAAATCGTACCGACCTCGACTGACAGTACTTCGTACATCGACCACCCCCTATTTCAATGTCTCATAGTTTACAATTACTAAGAATCGGCGAAACCGATGAGTAAGGAAGGAATGTCAGGGAAGACGAAATCAAGGACAACGTGCCTCGGGAAAAAACTCATACGAATCGACTGAGAGAACTCCGGACTTAGACCACCCCCTATTCTTCTATGTCTCATAAGTGTTACAATCACTCAAGAATCGGCCGAAACCGATGAGTAAGGAAGGAGATGTCAGGGGGACGAAACAAGGAAAACGATGCCTAGGGAAAAAATCATACGAATCGACTGAGAGAACTCCGGACTTCGACCATCCCTATTCTTCTAAATCTCAAAAGTGTTACGACTACTCAAGAATCGTGCGAAAACCAATGAGTAATGAAAGACATGGAAAAAAAATCATACGAATCGACTCGACAGTACTTGGACTTCGACATCCCCCTCTTCTTCTATGTCTCATAAGTGTTACAATGACTCAAGAATCGTGCGAAACCAATGAGTAAGGAAAGTGATGTGAGGGGGACAAAGAAAGGAAAAAGATGCCTAGGGAAAAAAATCATACGAATCGACTGACAGTACTTCGGACTTCGACCACCCCCCTCTTCTTCTATGTCTCATAAGTGTTACAACGACTCAAGAATCGTTCGAAACCGATGAGTAAGGAAGGTGATGTGAGGGGACAAACGAAGGAAAAGATGCCTAGGGAAAAATTGTACGAATCGACTGACAGTACTTCGGACTTCGACCACCCCCTATTCTTCTATGTCTATAAGTGTTACAATGCTCAAGAATCGGCGAAACCGATGAGTAAGGAAGGAGATGTCAGGGAAGACGAAACAAGGACAACGATGCCTAGGGAAAAAATCTACGAATCGACTGAGAGAACTCCGGACTTAGACCACCCCCTATTCTTTTATGTCTAAGTGTTACGACTACTCAAGATTCGTGCGAACCAATGAGTAACGAAGAGATGTGAGGGGGACAAAAAAAGGAAAACGATGCCTAGGGAAAAAATCGTACGAATCGACTGAGAGAACTTCGGACTTCGACCACCCCCTATTCTTCTCTGTCTCATAAGTGTTACAATCACTCAAGAATTGGCCGAAACCAATGAGTAAGGAAGAGATGTCAGGGGGGACGAAACAAGGAAAACGATGCCTAGGGAAAAACTCATACGAATCGACTGAGAGAACTCCGGACTTAGACCACCCCCTATTCTTCTATGTCTCATAAGTGTTACAATCACTAAGAATCGGCCGAAACCGATGAGTAAGGAAGGAGGACTGTCAGGGGGGACGAAACAGGAAAAACGATTGCCTAGGGAAAAAATCGTACGAATCAACTGAGAGAGAACTCCGGACTTAGACCCACCCCTATTCTTCTATGTCTCATAAGTGTTACAATCCACTCAAAGAATCGGCCGACCAAAAACCGATGAGTAAGGAAGGAGATGTAGGGGGGACGAAACAAGGAAAACGATGCCTAGGGAAAAAAAATCATACGAATCGACTGAGAGAAACTCCGGACTTCGACCATCCCCCTATTCTTCTAAATCTCAAAAGTGTTACGACTACTCAAGAATCGTGCGAAACCCAATGAGTAATGAAAGACCATGTGAGGGGGACAAAAAACGGAAAAAAGATGGCTAGGGAAAAAAATCATACGAATCGACTGACAGTAATTCGGACTTCGACACCCCATTCTTCTATGTCTCATAAGTGTTACAATGACTCAAGAATCGTGCGAAACGATGAGTAAGGAAAGTGATGTGAGGGGGACAAAGAAGGAAAAAGATTGCCTAGGGAAAAAAATCATCGAATCGACTGACAGTACTTCGGAACTTCGACCACCCCCTCTTCTATGTCTCATAAGTGTTACAACGACTCAAGAATCGGTCGAAAACCGATGAGTAAGGAAGGAGATGTGAGGGGGACAAAGAAGGAAAAAGATGCCTAGGGAAAAAATTGTACGAATCGACTGACGAACTTCGGACTTCGACCACCCCTATTTTTATGTCTTATAAGTGTTACAACGACTCAAGAATCGGGATCGAAACCGATGAGTAAGGAAGGAGATGTCAGGGAGGAGACGAAACAGGACACGATGCCTAGGGAAAAAATCATACGAATCGACTGACAGAACTCGGACTTAGACCACCCCCTTCTTCATATGTCATAAGTGTTACGAACTACTCAAGAATCGTGCGAAACCAGATGAGTAACGAAAGAGTGTGAGGGGGACAAAAAAGGAAAAACGCGCCTAGGAAAAATCGTACGAATCGACTGAGAGAACTTCGACTTCGACCACCCCCTATTCTTCTCTGTCTCATAAGTGTTCAATCACTCAAGAATTGGCCGAAACCAATGAGTAAGGAAGGAGATGTCAGGGGACGAAACAAGGAAAACGATGCCTAGGGAAAAATCATACGAATCGACTGAGAGAACTCCGGACTTAGACCCCCCCTATTCTTCTATGTCTCATAAGTTACATCACTCAAGAAGATGGTGGCGAAACCGATGAGTAAGGAAGGAGATGTCAGGGGGGACGAAACAAGACGAAAACGATGCCTAGGGAAAAAATCGTACGAATCAACTGGAGAACTTCGGATTGGACCACCCCCTATTCTTCATATCTCATAAGTGTTAACGACTGACGATCATTCCAGCAATGAGTAAGGTAGGAGATGTTAGGGGGGAAACAAGGAAAACATGTATAGGAAAAAAATCGTACAAGTCGACTGACAGTACTTCGGACTCGACCACCCCCTCTTCTTCTATGTCTCATAAGTGTTACAACGACTCAAGAATCGTGCGAAACCGATGAGTAGGACGGTGATGTGGGGGGACAAAGAAAGGAAAAGTGCCTAGGGAAAATCGTACGAATCGACTGAGAGAACTTCTACTTCGACCACCCCCTATTCTTCTATGTCTCATAAGTGTTACAATCACTCAAGAATCGGCCGAAACCGATGAGTAAGGTAGGAGATGTCAGGGGGACGAACAAGGAAAACGATGCCTAGGGAAAAAATCATACGAATCGACTGAGAGAACTCCGGACTTCGACCACCCCCTATTCTTCATATCTCATAAGAGTTACGACTACTCAAGAATCGTGCGAAACCACTGATAACGAAATAGATGTGGGGGACAAAAAGGAAAAGATGCTAGGGAAAAATCGTACGAATCGACTGAGAGAACTTCGGACTTGGACACCCCCTATTCTTCATATCTCATAGTGTTACAACGACTGAAGAATCATTCAAGCCGATGAGTAAGGAAGGAGATGTTCGGGGGAGGAAACAAGGAAAACGATGTATAGGGAAAAAATCGTACAAATCGACTGACAGTACGTCGGACTTTGACCACCCCCTCTTCTTCTAGGTCTCATAAGTGTTACAACGATCAAGAATCGTGGCGAGACCGATGAGTAAGGAAGGTGATTGTGGGGGACAAAGAAAGGAAAAGATGCCTACGGAAAAAATCGTACGAATCGACTGACAACTTCGGACATCGACCACCCCTATTCTTCAATGTCTCATAAGTGTTACAATTACTCAAGAATCGCGCGAAACGATGAGTAAGGAAGGAGATGTCAGGGAAGACGAAACAGGACAACGATGCCTAGGGAAAAATCATACGAATCGACTGAGAGAACTCGGACTTAGACCACCCCCTATTCTTCTATGTCATAAGTTTACATCACTCAAGAATCGGCCGAAACCGATGAGTAAGGAAGGAGATGTCAGGGGGACGAAAAACAAGGAAACGATGCCTAGGGAAAAAATCATACGAATCGACTGATGAGAGAACTCCGGACTTCGACCTCCCCTATTCTTCTAAATCTCAAAAGTGTTACGACTACTCAAGAATCGTGCGAACCAATGATAATGAAAGACATGAGAAAAAATCATACGAATCGACTGACAGTACTTCGGACTTCGAATCCCCCTCTTCTTCTATGTCTCATAAGTGTTTACAATGACTCAAGAATCGTGCGAAACCAATGAGTAAGGAAAGTGATGTGAGGGGGACAAAGAAAGGAAAAAAGATGCCTAGGGAAAAATCATACGAATCGACTGACAGTACTTCGGACTTCGACCATCCCCTCTTCTTCTATGTCCATAAGTGTTACAACGACTCAAGAATCGTTCGAACCGATGAGTAAGGAAGGTGATGTGAGGGGGACAAAGAAAGGAAAAAGATGCCTAGGGAAAAATTGTACGATCGACTGACAGTACTTCGGACTTCGACCACCCCTCTTCTTCTATGTCTTATAAGTGTTACAATGACTCAAGAATCGGGCGAAACCGATGAGTAAGGAAGAGATGTCAGGGAGCGAAACAAGGACACGATGCCTAGGGAAAAAATATACGAATCGACTGAGAGAACTCCGGACTTAGACCCACCCCCTATTCTTTATATGTCATAAGTGTTA